>MJUU01020170.1:0-36227 GCA_002080025.1 Modiolus philippinarum
GAAACACATGGGCACACAAAAATCACATAAGAACAACACAGAAAAGAACAAAAATACTTTCTACAAATAGAACAAATGACAAACAATTCTAATATGGGAACAATGGAAACCATGACGACTAGCCATATGAAAATATCCAATAACATTATGAGCGACTTCACAACAGTCTTTACGCTGAAATTGACGACGTCACAATATGTTTTGTGCACAAAAACGTCAGTAAATCCAAAGAAATGGCTGTCGTTACCGTGTACACTATAGGTCCGCCCAGATCATGAAATGTCATATTAGAATCGAAATAATTCATGTTTGCCGGTGGTTTGTAGTCGATTTACATACGGGTGTCCATTATTTTCGTTTATTTTACCCCTCGCTCCGCTACGCTACGCTCTGGGTAAAATATTAACGAAAATAATGGCCACCCATATGTAAATCTCCAACAAACCACCGGCGCCCATGAATTATTTCTTAATTATACTATCAATAATTCTACTCAAGAACCATGGAATCAGTTGCCTGCCACTGACAAAAATATTTAATTTCGGTAGGGCAACCCCCTAATCAAAGGGCCCATAACGGGCATACACAATCAAAATAACATATCCTCCTCTATCCGGTTTTCGACCTAAACGTGCTATTTCAACTAAAATTATGACGTCACAATCGACGCTTAGTAGTAAACAGTAATAGGAACTAGGGACAGCCGGAGTTGGTATTGGCACTACCAAGGGCTGGCGGTATGGTTAAACCGGTATATTGGTACCCAAAACCTCTCCCGTTTCCCTGGGCTGATTTTGGTTCTCATTTATATTATCTCTATCAGACTTTATATATCCTGATGACGACGGGTTTCCAAATATTTTGATTTGATCAGCCCTGATGAGAAATGAGTATTAACTTTGTATTTTTCGCCACCAAGACAAATACGCCATGGGAACCGGACATATCTAGAAAAACATCTAAATATGTATATAAAAGGTATATTGCAGATGCATGCTCCTTAGGCACCTACAATTCAGTTATGTACGTGGGGGACTAGGTATTATAAAAAAAATGCATGAAAAAGATATTGATAAGAGAATGTGAATTCGCCCCCCCCCCCGAAAAGATTCTCTCCACCGGAAATAGAATATTTGTTAAATTTGGAGGTGTTATTCATCAACAGGAACTTGGCATACCAATGGACACTAATTGTGCTCATCTACTCGCAGACTTGTTTTTATTTTCTTTCGAGACTGAATTTCTTCAGGGACTCGTAAAAGATCATAAAATAAAGATACTAGATACTTCAATGGCATTTATATTGATGGTGTTCTTTCCATCAATAACGCATCTTTTGCTAAATAGATGCCATCAATATACATTTTGTATCCGCCACAACTAGAAATAAATAAAGCAAAGAAACCACTATATTTTCATCTTTTTGGACTTACATCTCAAATTTGACGAAAATGGTCAACACAGTACTCAAATTACGACAAAAGGGACAGCTTTAATTTCAAAATTATCAATTCTCTAACATAAAAAAGTAATATTCAAGCTTCCCTGCTTTCGGAGTGTATGTTTCGCAATTGATTCGTTACGTGAGAGCTAGCACAAATTATACAGATTTTCTCAGTAGACTAATAGGATCTTGCATAAGGTCATATTAATGATCGGGATATCTTTCACAAGTGTAAGAATTTTCGTCTTTTCTCGAGTGGAGCGTAGCGAAACGAGAGGAAAAGACGTAGAATTTCTTACACGAGTGAAAGATATCCCGATCTTTAATTTTGATCTTATGCAAGATCCTATTTCTTCCGTACAAAGCGAAAAGAAACGTCTGGTAACCTTTACTGTTTGAAAAACGTCGCCATTTGAGTATTCTTTACATTGTGACGTCAGGTGTTTTATGACGTTAAGTCATGGTTACGATTGTTGTATCACAAAAATCAACACGTTTGGTTGGTCATTTACCGGTGTGAGATGAGGTCGCGTGCATCGAACTCACATGGGTCATCTTCAACTGTAAACCCCCATTTACGGAAGAAATTATTATCTTTTTGACCGCCTTATTAATCAAGGCTTCAAAAATTCCGTGTCATTCAATCATTAAAAAAAATTCTTTATTAGATATGTATCCTCTTTGGAAAAAAATTTAAGTTTCGATCCCAACTCAAGATTCTTTTTTTACTTACTTATGTGATTAGCATTTCTTTAAACTATCTACAACCTTCAAATAGCAATTGCTGTTGAGTTGCTACCGGCCACTACCGCAATGGAAGGGGAGGTTTAGCATACCGTAAAACCGGTTTAACCGACCATTTCTTTTGAAATGTCTGTCCCAAGTCAGGACCATTGCGGTCGACAATTTTTCCGATGTTTTCCACCTGAATTGTCGTTTTGACTCATTGAGTTCGGCTCTTACCCACTGTTCGTTAATTTTGTTATTACCCATATGTCACAGAACCACCATATTTCCCCAAATTACAGAAAAAGTGAGCTTTAAAAATTAATTCATGGTTGTATTTAAAAGAGAAAAATGCTAGCTCGATGTCAAAAATCAATTTCTTAATAATCTAATGGTCAGAAAAAATAGTATTCTCATTAATATAATGGTTCGTGCCATTTCCACTTATTCTACAATCCTGGCCTCAGTTAAATCTTTTTAAAACTCTCCCTTCATGCATAGACAGAACTGTCAAACATAATGATCTGCAAGTAAAAAAAACGAAACAACCCCTCCGTTTCATAAACCTACACGAAAGCTGTTCCGGTCTCTACACTATTTGTCAGTTTAAACCTCTACCCTTGAAGACGGCATATCAAAAATCTGCCGTTGTTTTTTTTTTACTTTTTTTTTTTTTTTTTTTTTGTCATTTAAAAACTGTGATTAGCTATAGCAGAATGATTTTAACATCGAACATTTCGGTTCTATCGATTCCCATTTCAACAACTTCTGTTTCTTAAATGCAGATAAGAATATTTGAACTTGTATTAAATTTCGCCCCAGATCATTATTTGGCTGTACTGAAGCCCGCCTTTTGCAGGTATCAATGAGTTTTTATTTATTAACTATTTACATATTATTCAACAATTCACACCGATAGTAATACCTAACATTAAATATTACCAATGTACAAGTCTAAGGAAACGAAAACAAAAATCGTTTTTTTTTTTTAAACTTCCTCGACGTTTGAATGGTAGACCCACTTTTGATGTTTGGGATTATTATTAAATTTGTTAATTTGCAAATATTGCAATTGTAATGACTTCGAACTTAATTCAATATTTGTGTTTATCCAGTGTGTCTGAAGCAAATGTTGATTTGGGGTTGTTCAATAAGTAAACACAAATAAATATGACGCAAAATAAAATGTTAGTGGATAATTTTCAGAATTAACAGATGTTAAATTTTTGTAAGTTTAAGAATTACTGCCTTAATGTTATTACTATGTACCTCTGTTGTATGTTTTAACAGATTGTATGATAATTTTATAAGTTTTAACAAACAATGAATTCCCTTTTCTTGAATGGTGGCGCATGTGGCCGAAATTCTTTCAAACCAACGATGGTATTATCGCCAGGCCGTTCCCAGTGGTCACACTTCCTCGTTTGTTTCTATTTATTTGCTTTAAACTTCATGTCTCTGTTATCTACATTTTGTTGTATTGGTAATGCCGTGTTTTTTTTTTTTGTTTTTTTTTTTATCTTTGCGTTTTGAAATTTCACCTGAGGCTTCGTACTTTGGTATTCATTTGCCGATGTATGTAGTTATCGTTTATCACTGGGTCGATGCCTCTGATAGTGAACTATTAGTCCCTGAAGATATTGACCAACTTCGGTGATGACTCAAAAATATCGATTTTTTAATCGTATAGAAACTTGCAACATCTAACTCTTCGTAAATTGTGTCTGTCCCAGCCGATTACATTATTTTGGTTATTTGCCCTCATACATCTTTTGGTGTATGGTCTTCCCAATGTTTTGGATTGGTCTGCACATAATAAGTTGTCGAGATGCAGAGACGAAATTTCAGTAACTTCACAATTAATTTATTTTATAACCTGTATGGGTGTATGAAAACATCGGATTATACTGATTTTCCAAAGATACATTTCGTATATACGGAATATTTAATTGATTAATCTGTAACAAAATACCGAAGTTACTATGAGTTATGACAGGCGATATTCACAAAAATGCGGAATAGTAAATCGTACGTTTGTGGTACCAATATATAATATATAACATTAGAACCTTATACTGAGGCAAAAAGGGGACATTTGGGAAATTCTGAAATTAAAATTCGTAATACGGCAATGGGACTGTTGCACTATCTCTAGTTATCGTGTCCGCCGCCAGTTTCGTTAGTGTACTGGTGAGTTCCGGTCGACAAGCTCCGTTTAAACTAATGTTAAATTGCCAAAGTTTGAAATAAAATTGTGAACAACCCTGAACAAAGATATACACAGTTTTAAAACAGTTACAATAAATGATATTTAAGTTACAAGATCCGAAAATCGCAAAACTTACTTTTAAATGATTTTGTAAAGTTACCAGGTATCGCCACAAATAAGTGTTATGAATTGATTTTCATTCGCCGCTTATTTTTCAAATAAAGACAATCTTATGTTTATGAAGCCATTTGCTACATTGTATATCCTGTTTACCTGTAATCTGGAGACAGTATCGATACCTGTGGATCGCTTACATATAAAAATCAGCGGTGTTCTTTTGATGTACAAACAATATAGGTGTGACAAAACAGGATGAAAAACAAAACAAAAAACAAAAAAAAGAAAACAAAACCGAAACCAAAACAAAAAAAATAAAATAAAGAAAATAAATCAAAATACAAATAAATAAAAGAAGAAAAAATAAAACTTTAAACAGACAACCCTCAAAAAACAAAAAAAAACAAACAAACAAACAAACAAAAAACGAAAACTGCTATATCATCGGTATTTGAAATAAACATTTTGATAAAAAAAATTTTTGGGAGTAATAGCAAATTTGTATAGCGAAATCCTAGAATACACATTTCTAAATCACTAATTTTGTTCTTATTTATAAGACAAAATCAAAATGTGTAATGCAGGGATGTCAAATGAATAAGTATAAATAAAACAAGGAATAAATAAAAGACTTAAAAATTACCAGCTTTTATTCCAAGCATTTTATCATTTGAGATTTTAATGAAAATGAATATTCAATTAATTTAAGTTACTGTTACAAAATTCAATAACACCTGTATTTGTATATTGATATACCTGTATATCATTAATTTGATATCGTTTGAGAAATTTAATTGGCGGAGAAGTGGTCACATGACTCCCTGTATAAAGTGATATTGCATGGCTATATCGCACGTTACTAAATATAGACCAAAATAATCTTTCATATCAGTAACTAACATAGAAGTATTCTATAATCGGATGAAATGAAATTTTACTTAAATAAAGTAAAATCTTTTTCTTTTGTGTGAAATTTATAGGATTTAAAGATCAAACTCAATTTTATATCCTTAAAGGTTTATACAACTGAATATGCATTTGTGAAATATAGGCTTTCTCTATTTTAAGTCTTTTTAGTTCTTTCTTGTAAATTAATAATATAACAATTACAGCATGTGTTAGAGGTCGATATTATGTTATATCGACCTAGAAAAGCATATCGACCTCGGATTTCATCCTCGGTCGATAGGCATTTCTCAGGTCGATATAACATCATATCGACCTCGTACACATGCTATAATTGTATAATATTGAAAGGTGTTGACAGTGGTACATGCTTTGCAAATTGCATGGGGTAAGGTAACCCTCTCAGGTAATTAGCAATCAGGTTACCTGTTTGTCATCTCAAATTTTGATTAAATTTCGATAAGAACAAAGGTTGAGCTAATAAAATTATTTTGTAAGTATTACACAATAACAGAAAATGAATAACAATAAAAACATATAAATATAAAATAGAATAAAATAAAAAATAAGAAAATAAAAAGAATAAATATCTTGTATCTGAAATTATTATTTAAAGCAATAAGTTACAAAAGGCCGAATTATCAAAACTTTGTGTATTTTAAGACTGGTTCTTAACAAAACGACTTCATATATCGGCAAGCCATTTCCTGTATTTAGAGTTTAAACATGAAATTTTAATATGCCACGAGAATTATTTTAAAATAATAAGTGATCTTAAAGATATAAAATTTTTAAAATGACCAATTTTACATACAAATGCACTAGCATTATCGACCGGAACTCACCAGTACGTGATAAGGGAGCTAACTGTCTATTATGAAACAGTCCCATTCATATTTAACAATTTGTTTGTCAGTTCGGTAATACGGTCTGTAAGTCTCGTTCAATTTTTGAACTTCCGTAAATTGTACCCGGAAGTTGCATTTTTTTGTTCGGTTTTCATGCGTTGTATATACGTTATATTCATTCGTTACTTGTCCGTCTTGCATCCGCACATGTACGATAGATTAAATTGATGAAACGGACTTTTACCGAAGAGATTACGGTTAAACCGTTCGAGTTCCAGACTTACAGCGGAAACTAACCGGACGAGCATCGAATAAAATGAATTTATAAAAATAAATGTTGTGCAACGGTCAAAATTAACATGTAATTATAAAATAAGAATCGTCAAAGAAGGCCACAATTAAAAGATAATAAGCACATACTATAAAATATTTAAAAAAAAAAAGAAATTAAAAACAACAGCTGAGAAGAGAAGGAAATGCCCGTATATTCAACCTTATGGTTTCAATTATGAGGCACCCGGACGGAAAACCAAAATTATGGTCCTCAGACATATCGAAAACTGCCTGACCGAAGGACAAATCAGGCAAAACTTGAGTCGGTCTGGCAAAAATTATCAGCCTGCAGGACCGAATGTCAGGCATAAATTTGACATTTCCTATATGCGACGAAACTGTAGGTCCTGTAAATTTATCTTCGGTCTGGCAGTTTTTCCTCATTTGCCTGACCGAATGTCCTGCAAGGCCTCTGGAGTTTTCGATTTGTCTGGGTCCTGCCAGAAGGAGAGAGACTTGAACCACTGAAGAATAACAAAATTTATCTAGTTGCCCCCTAGTTTGAATCCATTAGGCCGATGATTTGAGTCATACTTTCTGTTCCCTTTTCTGTTTTAAGCCAGTCTTTTATTTATTTTTTGTATATTTTGCCTTTTTTTAACCTTTAAAGATGTGGCCTACTTTTATCATTTTCATTTTGCTTAAAGCGAATTTACAACGATTGCCTATTATGTGATCCCAAGAAATTAGAGAAGGTGGGTTCCAATTGGAAATGATAGGAGATTTCCCCGAGCGGAGCAAGGCGCGAAAATTTTCGGGGTATTTCTTAATAAAACATCAGGATATTCATTAAAAAAAACATGATTGTCCAGAAAAAGGGGGGTTCCAACCCCCGGAACTCCCCTCTGGATCCGTAAATGCCATCCAATAGAAGGTGCTATACACTTATTTTTTAAAGTTGCCTTTTTAATTTGTAATTGCAAGACTTATTCAATGCTTGTTTATTTGTATTTATATTGTTACATTTTTTCTAAAATAAACCCAAAACATCAAAATTAAAAAATTGTCCGTTTTCTCGCCGTGTAAGAGCATCCGCTACTCTAAAGACTGTATAATCCGGTCTTGAGTATCTTCACTGGAATTTTCGCCTTGGGTCGTTAGTGAAGAAGGTTATCTGTTACCCGACAGTTCTTTTCTGAGGCCATTCTCTTGCTTTTCGGGAAATGAATTTATTGGTCAGCCCGCCGTAATGATTATTTTTGTAAAATAAGTTGTTGAGCGGTCAAAAGACACATAGCAAAGATAACGGGAAACACTTACGATGGCCAAAAATTACAATTACATGCCACAATCTACTAGGGAAATGCACAAGAAAAACAATAAAAAGACAAACGTAGACAACGATAAGTACTTTGGATAGCCTTTTTGAAAAAAAAAATTATTCCATTCGTTTTTACTCGGTGCTCGTACGTTACATTTTCGTTAGCAATTCGTTTTATTCGGTACTCGTCCGGTATTTTACCGTCATAAATACGTTTTATTCGGTGTTCGTCCTGTAGGGTTCCGGTGTTTGTTCGGTGTAAGTTCGGTTTATTCGGTACTAGGACTGTGCATGTACGGTGCACTTACTGTATACCTCCGGTTTTTGTGCGTTTTCATTGTAATTCGTGAACGAACAAAAATAATTAATACCGTACAAATATGATTTTCATTCGTTCCTCGTACTGTTGTGCTAGATACGGTGTAGTGCAAGAGCGGCTGTAGTGTAAGATGATACTGGTCTAAGGAAATGAAGCAGGTTGGAATGGAACAAAGCAAATGTGTAGGCTATGGGAAATCTATATTTAAATGTTCTATTTGTAGGAAATCGAATTGGTATGAATGAGTTAGATTTTCATGTTATATTTTGGCAATATATGGACAAAAAACAGACGTGGGGTTAAACTCGTTTTCCTGGATCCAAACCCTCCCCTGTGTGTCGTCAATGACTAAACAATAAATACACAAAAAAGACTCGCACTAAAAATCAATCATACTAGAAAAAAGTCCATTTTATCAAGACGAGTATCTTTACAATGAAGTACATAAAACATGAAGACAATTACATGGGCACTGTGCTGACAAAGGCTCGCAGTTACTGACCGCTATTTCCATATTAGACTATAATATCAAGCCTTCTTACATATAAAACTTTAATTGAAATAATTCTAAATAGATTTCGTATAACAACAAATACTGTCAATTTGAAAAAACTGTTTGAATTATTTACGATGTAAAGCATTTACAATGTAGGAGCTGATCAATATCTTTGCTAACAAAAACCAGAAGTAAAGATTAAACAACAATACTGTATTTATATCCTTTATTAATAAGTTTGTTCAACGGATTAATAAGTTTGGAAAGCCAATTTTTGAATTGATACGCTTTGTAAATGATATTTCCATAGAAGTTATATGTTAAATGCCCTGTTGTAAAAGAGCCCTGCATGTAGAACCAAATTTCCTTAATAAGTCAATGTATCTTTAATAAAATTAAGAGAATGGTTTTATCAATTCATGATATCTTAACCCTTGATGCAGAAGTTTTCCAGTTAGACAAAGATTTCGGTCGTTGAAGTCAGAAACATCACTACATACTCGTGCATATCGAACAAATTGTGAAATGAAGACCTCCTAAAAGGGGCTAACGGAACATCGCCGTCGAGATGGGGAAAATTAACTATAGGGAAATAGGTATACACTAAAGTAAATGTTTAAAAAAGTTCAAAAGTGAATTGTATTTCCCTAATGTTCACGTCAACATTCCTCAAGAAAATTAGCTTGGATAAATAAATTCTAGTAGAAAAAATTTGCATGTAACTTTCGAAGCTGTCTTGGACTTCATGTATACATATTAAAGCATTCTTTTTTACTTGCCTTTTCACGATTGGTCAAGTCTATTTACACTTTTTAAAGTATTTCCTGTTTACTTTTTGTTTTTGTTTTTGTTTTTTTTTTTTTTTTTTTTTTTTTTTTTTTTTTTTTTTGTTTTGTTTTGTTTGTTTGTTTTTTTTGTCCTTCAACGGCTTGGTATTTATCTGTAGTGAAGAGATAAAACTTGTCGAAATTGCCATCTGGAAAATTAAATTTATTTGTCGTCTTCGGTACTTTGTTTTCTGTTTTGTAGCAACTATCCTCTATGAAGTCCTCTATGACTGTTGGATCTGTTTTTTCAGTCTGATTGTAGATCTAGGTCCCAACCCTTATGACATTTATTATCAAATGTCGGAGAAACGTGTAAACACTGTATGTTTGTAAAATATCGTTATAGCACCACAGAACAGGCTCGTAGATTCCAGAATTGATTTGACTATTAAACCTGTTTACTCTTTGACTGTTAGTACCGCCCTGTTATTTAAAAAAGAAATGACCGCAAATTGTTCCATTATTAATAGCCTTGTGGTGAATTATTCCATATAAGTCTTTTTTTATAAACTTAAACTTATAATCTTTTCTGCTCAACGTTTATATTGGAGGCCAGGCATATTATAATGATCTGGTGTTTATTAGTACTTGTGACAGTTTGTAACGCTGTACCTGAATTCTTAGAAGAGATATATGAAGTTAAAAGAGACGAGATCATTTTTGACAGTACATCTGTAGTAGAAACCAGAACCGTGTTGACCCTTACTGAATGTTCGGCTGCCTGTAGTCTTCATGTTGATTGTTGTTCAGCTAGTTATGATGAAGCAATACAAATGTGTACGATGGACGCAAACTGTGAACCATTCACACAAAGTTCGCCAGGAAATGCGGTGATTGGAAAATTCAATAACGCACAAAACGGAGAAGGATCTACTACAACTACACAACCACCTGGTAAGAAGTTATAGAAACAAATTAGTCTTTATTTGCTTGGACCTCAAATTTCTAGGTATCTTAATTTAGTTAAAAAACGTGTTGGCAAGATGGAGTGACTTTATAAAGAATAAAAATAAGTTTCCTTAATGCAGCCGTCGGTTTAGAATTATATTTGAATTTTCTTTTAATTTTAGCTTGTTGAAAAATCCTTCAGTTTCTCAATGAACATGAGCTTCCATTCTTTTTTATACCCCTGCTTTAGCGGGCGATATATATTGATCATGGTGTCTGACCGTCCGTCCGTCCTAGATTACCTTCTTTGTGGCGACAAGTCCTTCTAGACCACTTGATGAAATTCACTGAAACCTTCACGGCATGTTCAGTTTATATTGCTATTGTGCACCAACTATTTGAAAATATGATTTTTTCATGAATTGAATGGGGGAGCGAGGGGAAGGGTTATGGTATTAGTGAGCTTTGTTCACATTTTTCTAGTTTTGAAACTATTGATTCCTGCTTCCGAAATTTTCTACAAATTTATTCGCTTTATGCTTTCACACATAGCACACTTGCTATTTAAAATTCATCCTGTTGTTAAGAAATGGTTAAATAATTTCCGTTTAAAACTTATTAAATGCTCAGCAAATGTATGCTGCATTTATTTATTTATTTTCAAATTTGCATTATTAAACAACGATAGTAGAATGCCGAAGGAACAAGGAATGTTCTTATTAGAAAAAAAATAAGTCCAGAGACATATCAAAAACGTAAATTAAAAAAACAAAGACATTTGACAGCAAGAAAGCAATGAAAGAAATCATAAAAAAGACACTTACAGTATCAACTCCTACACAGATCGAACGTGAAATCAGTTGCTACTGGATGGTAAGCATGTCATCCGCTAGCGGCACCCGTCGCACTATCAGTGAGTCAATCCAGGGATAAGTAAAAACCGTTAATGTCAAATTGGTGAAACGAGCTCAAAACATAGAAAAAGGAGAAAATGAAAGAAAAAGGATATTAGATGATGCTATCAGAAATGAAAGCCTTTTCAGTACAGTTAAACCGTTACATTTCAAATCCCAGATTTTTGCAATCAACATTATTTATTTCACTAAAACGGTTTTCAATCATTTGAATTGCTAGGTAGAATTTAAAAAAAAATACCCTGTCTTTTGAAATTCAGAAAATTTACCAGAATTTGATTAATTTTTTGCAATCCATTTATTAAAATAACTGATATAATCAAAAGGCATGGTTTCTAGGTAGATTCCCAAAATATGACCGTCTTTTAGAGTTCAAGGATATTTACAAAATGTGAATTCAAAATTTTTGCAACCGAATAATCGAAAGATTTATTTCCCTTTGACGTGTTCAAACTGTATATAGTTTTTGGATAGATTTTGAAAAAAAAATCGTATTCAAATGTAGCTCTCGGGAAAATCTGTTTCTGACTAAAACTGACACAAAAACCATTGCTTCTATGGAGAAATTAAAAATTACTTGTCTTTGAGAGTTTCAAATTAACCAAAATATAAACCATATTTTACAATTTTTGGTGTTCAGAATTATGTTTGGTACAAAAGATATGCTAAATTTTTCATTGTATACAAATTAAATCTCTGTAACCTTATATGCACTATATGCAACAATTCTACATTAAATTTCTTAATCAAAAAACTGTAGGAGAAGATTGAGTCATATATTAAGGATGTAAAAATTGACCCCTTTAAGTCTCTTGTTTCTTCATCCACACCATTTCCGAAATTCCGAAACTTTATTGCTCATCTTCAATCTAAATGTACAATTTTACACCAAAATTAAATTCTTAAATCCAAAAGTGTAGGAGGAGTTGAGTAACAAGAAAAACATGACGGAGGGACAGAACAGAAAAACAGGCAAACAGACGGACGGATAGAGAGCCCAAGGCAACGAAGATTCATTCGAAAGCACATGAATGAAAATAAAGTAAATGAATTGAAGCGTCTAAAGAAAATTAAGTAAATGAATTGAAGCGCCTATATTGAAGTTATAAAAAATAAATTTAACCGTGACACCACTACAGAATGGGGGTGATTACAAAATTACCAAACAGAATTGTCAAGAGCCCAAGTCCAAGAGGCAAAAAGAAGCAGGTGGCAAAACCAGCAAAAAAATGTCGACCGCAATGGTCTTGATACAGAAAATTCAAAAGAAAAAGGAGAGCTAAACCGGTTTTATCACACAACAAACCTCCCTTTCCATAGCAGAATGCCCGGTAGCAACTCTACAGCAATATTGCGAATGAAAGACCGTACACAGTAAAAAGAAATGGTCATCCAAGTGTTAAGGTATATAAAGAATCTTGAATCACAGTTCGGACCAAAACTGCAAGTATTTCCACAAGGGACTGATAAAATTTGTGCTAGCTCTCGTGTAACGAATCAACTGTGAAATATTCACTTCGTAAGCAGAAGTTGGAATGCCAATGTCCATTTTATTTCTAGTTCTGGATAAAATATTGACGTGATCCAATTAGCAAAAGATGCGTTATATATGGAAAGAACATCATCAATATATCTTTAAGTGAGATTGAAGGATTTTACATCTTTTAAAGTATGATTTTTTTACGAGTCTCTGAAGAAATTTAGTCTCGTAGGAATATAAAAACAAGTCTGCGAGTATAGAAGCACTATTCGTGCCATTGGTATACTTACTTGCGTTTGATAAAAAGCACTTCCAAATCTGACAAGTAAATTATCTTTTGAAATCATAGCCTTGTTTTGCTTTTAAATTGGTTCTTGAAAAAGATGTGGATTTATAACCTAATACAACATTTTTAATTGAGTCGGCAAATTCTTTTTGAATGATACCTTTGATTCGTGATTTTAGTTTATGATGAATAATGGAAATGAGATCCTTTAAGTGTTTGACTCTTTTTCAATTAACATTTCACAAATTTTCATGTATTTCCAAAGTGCCATGCCTAATATCTGTATGCATTTCCTGGTTTGATTCTTTTATTAACCTTGAGGTTTTGTGTCTCAGATATTTCACGAAAGGATATCGAGTACATGAACAAGAGACCAAAACAAATATGTTAATTCCAACTGCAGTTAATTATAATGAGCTGTATGACCATTTCGGAAATTAATTCATCATCAGCAGCACTAGAACCCAAACATAGGAAATCCACAATTTCAAAAAATGAGTACATTTTTTCATTTCGTACCGCTGTTCTTTGTTAGATTTTTTCTTCGCTTACTTTTGTTGACACTGTAACTTATTGTCACTTTTTAAACATCTTTGAGTTTGAGATCTTTCGAATGTTTAAATTTTATCTGCACTGAAGAGACGTATAAAGCAAAAATGGCCATATGCCGAAACTAATTTTTTTTTAAGTGAACGGCGAATGCAAAGTAAGGACAATAGATCACCTTGGCTATGTCAGTGAGTTTTCTAGAGAAAAATATAAAAAACTATAGAAAAAATGATTTATGGACTAAGAAAATTGACAGTAATTTTGATACATAGTTTTTAGGCTACAAAGCCAGGACATTCAGCGAAGTTTTGAACCAATTTCAATATAACTATTTCTTTTCAAATTTCAAATTGATAATATTGTCCATTTGTTATTTTCCGAGAAAGAAAGGATTTATCACTGCACTTTTGTTTATTTTAGGAGGAGGACCTCTAGATTGCAGCGAAATCCCAAATATTCCAAATGGTATTTACACGATTTATCCTGACGGAATCAATAGTGTTCAAGTTTATTGTCATGAAGGTTGGACAGTAGGTACCATAATTTGGAACCTTACAATATCTAAATTTTTGTAAATTTTGTTGAAAACTAAGGAGTATCTCCCTCATGTAAAGCTCTGTCCTTAGCTGTCTTTGGCTTCACATTTAGATCATATTGGCTGTTTGTTCACTATCAGTTTTTAAACATCTTCGAGTTTATGGTCTTCCAAACGTTTAGATTTTATCCGCACTGAAGAGACATAAGTTGTCGAAATGCGCATATGCAGAATTTAAATTCACAGTAACTTCGGTATTTAGTCATTATATACCATTATCTAATATGAAAATTTACTAGTAAGCTGTCTGAAGATGAAGTGACACGTTGCTAAATTACCAATCATTTTCGCTTTATTACTAATTTTTGTATTTGAAGAAGTCTTATATTCGTTTAAATACTCCCTTATTACATTGTAAGTTTTGAGTTTAGTGAGGGAGTGATACGGTTTTAGGAAAGTTGGAGAGAAGGTTAAAAATAACGAAGAGGTGAAATTGATTTAAAAAATTAAAGAAATGGAAAAAAGACAAGTGGGAAGAAGGAAAACTAGAGGCTCAGATACTGAGCCTCATTCGCTCACCTGACAAAGATGCCTTTAAGCCGTGCCTATGCTGACGACCAAATATGTTTTTCCTATAGGGTCTAATGTTAAGCTATGTTCTCTACTCACATCCATGTTTTTGTTAGATTCAATTGAAATAAGTATTCTTTGTTAATATAATTCCATTCATAACTTCAATACAGTTAAGCTAAATTTGCTTTAATGGTTTCAGAGTAGATCATGAAAATTAAGATTTTCCCATAGGGTCCAATACTAAACTATGTTCCGTGCTGGCGGCCATGTTTCTTATCGATCCAAAAAGAAAAGAGCAATCTTCGTTTAGGACCTTCCATACATCATTCCTGTAAAGTTTGGTTGAATTTTCTTCAGTGGTTTTAGAGGAAAACACGAAAATGTGATTTCCCAATAGCGTCCAATGTTAAACTATGTTCCGCGGTGGCGGCCATGTTTTTCATCGGATCCCAACGAAATGAGCAATCTTTATTGAGGACCTTTAGTACATCATTCCTGTAAAGTTTGTTTGAATTTCCTTCAGTGGTTTCAGAGAAGAAGATGAAAATGTGATTTTTCCCATAGGTCCAATGTTAAACTTAAGTTCCGCGCTGGCGGCCATGTTTTTTATGGTATCGGAACAAAATGAGCAATCTTTGTAAAGGACCTTCCATACATCATTCCTGTAAAGTTTGGTTGAATTTGCTTTGGTGGTTTCAGAGGAAAAGATGAAAATGTGATTTTCCCATAGGGTCAAATGTTAAACTATGTTCCGTGCTGGCGGCCACGTTTTTTATCGGATCCAAACAAAATGAGCAATCTGTGTTGAGGACGGACTTTTAGTACATCATTCCTGTAAAGTTTGCTTGAATTTGCTTCAGTGGTTTCAGAGGAAAAGATGAAAATGTGATTTTCCCATAGGGTCCAATGTTTAACCTAAGTTCCGCGCTGGCGGCCATGTTTTTTATCGGATCGGAACGAAATGAGCAATCTTTGTAAAGGACCTTCCATACATCATTCCTGTAAAGTTTGGTTGAATTTGCTTCAGTGGTTTCAGAGGAGAAGATGAAAATGTGAAAAGTTAACGGACAGACGACGGACGCCGAGTGATGGCAATAGCTCACCGTGACCCTTTGGGTCAGGTGAGCTAAAAATATGTCAATGGGAAAAGAGGCCTAAACAAATGATCGGGCAAAAATATGGGGAATTGGAGAACAAGTCCACGTGTCCCATTCCTCTTACGTGTTAACTATGAACTTGCAAAATGCAACTTGCATAGAATTTTTTTCGTTCACTTAAAATAAAGGAAATTGATTGTGTGTTCCTGTGTTGCATATTTTTTCATATTTGAGTTGTTAAAGGCATTATTTTGATACTGATAGGTGTTGCATCCGTTCTTCTTTCTTTAGAAAAATGTATACCAAGGAAACTCGAATACTGATATATACATTTTAAAATGGTAAATAACCAGCATAGGGCCTATATATTGTTTTTTTAAAGTTTAACCGGGAAATCGAACACCCGCAAGATTATCATACACTTTGCATTTTAAAAAATTTTGACAAAACTTCAAATCTTTTTGGAAACAAAACAAGAAAGATGGGAATTTTTTTATTAAAAACGATACTTTAGTGAACTGTTAATTACGATTTAGTTGAAACGAAACCTGGACGACCAAAGAGCATCAGAGCATCAGCCTTTTTTTTTGTTTTTTTTTTTTTTTTTATTTATTTATTTATTTATTTTTTTTTTTGTATGAACAAACTTGGAACGAGTAGCGGTACTTTATTAAAACATATCGAAAATTGTGTGTAAAAAATTCTAATTGGACGATTACAGAATTTTAAGAGGTGTCATACGTCATGGCGGGGGAAATAGGACATAATATATTAAAGTCATTGAATCTTTGTTTAAAGGTATTTCAAAGAAGGATTGATGGATTGACAGATTTCTACAGACCATGGCAGGATTATAAAGTCGGATTCGGAGACGTTAATGGGGAATATTGGCTTGGTAATTTGTCTGTTTCAATAATAGTTGGGCATGAAGGATGGGGGCATACGGGAAGTTTTTTTTTCACTCATTAAATCATTTGTACTTTTAATTATTTTTATGGTTGTTGTGGTTTAGTTTGTTTTTTTTCAAATGTGCCTTAGTGTCGAATCAATGAATTTTTGATATTTCATAATATCAACATTAACGCCAGTTTTTTTTTAGGAGGTCTTAATGAATTTGAATGAAACTTAAGTAGAAGTATAGAAGACGCCTATTGTTTTGAGCCGAAGTAATCATAAATAACGTCCCATGTAGTCACAGAAAATTAATTTGATTTATTTATACTATAGATTTTGACATGAGCACAGATTTAAACTTTCATTTGCAAATCAATTCAGGAATTAAGTTGGGGAAGCGGTGGTATTTATCAGTATACTTAGTATTTTAATGAGTTTTTTTTAAGCCTTTCTTTTTGTTTTTGTTTTATTTTTTTTTATCTGTTTTCTGTTTCTTTGGCTTTTTTTTTTTTTTAATTTTATTTTTTTTTTTTATTTTTTTTTTTCACATGAGGATGCAAACGCGTGAGGAAATAAACTCGGTATGTACTGTTAAGTCTAACGCTCAAGTTATCCAAACTTCCCAATTTGTTTGATTACCTATTTTTGGCTCACCTGACCCGAAGGTTCAGTGTGAGCTATTGCTATCACTCGGTATCCGTCGTCCGTCCGTTTACTTTTCACATTTTCATCTTCTCCTCTGAAACCACTGAAGCAAATTCAAACAAAATTTACAGGAATGATGTATAGAAGGTCCTTTACAAAGATTGCTCATTTCGTTCCGATCCGATAAAAAAAATATGGCCGCAAGCGCGGAACTTAGGTTTTTAACATTGGACCCTATGGGAAAAATCACATATAAATCTTCTCCTCTGAAACCGCAGAAACAAATTCAAGCAAACTTTACAGGAATGATGCACTAAAGGCCCTTCATAAAGATTGCTCATTTCGTTCAAAACCGATAAAACCATGGCCGCCAGCACGGAACATAGTTTAACATTGGACCCTATGGGAAAATCACATTTTCATCTTCTCCGCTGAAACCACTAAAGCAAATTCAACCAAATTTTACAGGAGTGATGTATGGAAGATCCTGTACAAAGTCTGATCCGATAAAAACATGGCCGCCAGCGCGGAATTGGGTTAAACATTGGCCTACATTTTCATCCTCTCCTCTGAAACCAATGGAGCAAATTCAACAAAACTTTACAGGAAGGATGTACTACAGGTCCTCAATGAAGAATGCTCATTTCATTTGGATCCGATAAAAAACATGGCCGCTAGCATGGAACATACTTTAACATTGGAACCTTTGGGAAAAATCACATTTTCATCTTCTCCTCCGAAACCACTAAAGCAAATTCAAACAAACTTTACAAGAATGATATACTAAAGGTCCTTAACACAGATTGCTCATTTCGTTCAAATCTGATTAAAAAAATGGCTGCAAGAACTGAACATGGTTTAACATTGGACCCCATGGGAAAATCACATTTTCATCTTCTCCTCTGAAACCACTGAAGCCAATTCAAACAAACTTTACAGGAATGATATATTAAAGGTCCTTAACAAATATTGCTCATTTCGTTCCGATCCGACAAAAAACATGGCGGCCAGCATAGAACTTAGGTTTAACATTGAATCCTATTGGAAAAATTCACATTTTCAACTTCTCCAAAACGGCTGAAGCAAATTCATCCACACTTTACAGGAATAATGTTCTTAAGGTCCTTCATGAAGATTGCTCATTTCGTTCCAATTCAATAAAAACATGGCTGCAAGCACGGAACATAGTTTAACATTGGACACTATAGGAAAATCACATTTTAATTTTCTCCTCTGACACCACTGAAGCAAATTCAAACAAACTTTAAAGGAATGATGTTCTATAGGTCCTTAAAAAGATTGCTCATTTCGTTCCGATCCGATAAAAAAACTATCCGCAAGCAGGGAACAGAGTTTATTAACATTGGACCCTATGGGAAAATCACATTTTCATCTTCTCCTCTGTAACCTCTGAAGCAAATTCAACCAAACTTTACAGGATTTATGTACTAAAGGTCCTTACGAAAGATTGCTTATTTTACCGATCTGAAAAAAACATGGCAAAAGCATGGATGATAGTTAACATTGGACCCTATTGTAAAAAAAAATCAAGTATTCATATTCTTCTCTGAGACCACTGTAGCAAATTCAACCAAACTTTACAGGAATGATGTACTAAAGGTACTTTACTAAAAATTACTAATTTTGTTCCGTTCTGAAAAAAAAAACATGGGGGCCAGCTCTGAACTTAGGTTTAACATTGGACCCTATGGGAAAAACCACATTTTCATCTTCTTCTCTGAAACCACTGAGGCAAATTCAACCAAAAACATGGCAAAAGCATGGATGATAGTTTAACATTGGACCCTATTTTTAAAAAAAAATCAAGTATTCATATTCTTCTCTGAGACCACTGCAGCAAATTCAACCAAACTTTACAGGAATGATGTACTTAAGGTACTTTACTAAAAATTACTAATTTTGTTCCGTTCTGAAAAAAAAACATGGGGGCCAGCTCAGGTTTAACATTGGACCCTATGGAAAAAACCACATTTTCATCTTCTTCTCTGAAACCACTGAGGCAAATTCAACCAAACTTTACAGTAATGATGTACTAAAGGTCCTTAACAAAGATTGCCCATTTCGCTACAATCCGATAGAAAACATGGCAGCCAGTACTAAACATAGTTTAACATTGGACCCTAAGGGGAAAATCACCTTTTCATCTTCTCCTCTGAAACCGCTAAAGAATATTCCACCAAACTTTGCAGGAATGATGTACTAAAGGTACTTTACAAAAATTACTCATTTCTTTTAGATCCAATGAAAAAAAAATAGCTCCAAGAACTGAGCATAGTTTAACATTGTGGCCCGTTATGAGAAAACCACCCATTTCATCATCTTTTCTGAAACTATTCAAGCAAATCTTACTAAATGTATAGAAGGTCTTTTGCAAAAATTACTCAATTGAATAGAATCAGAAAAAAACATGGATGCTAATGGAGAACATAGCTTAACATTAGACCCCATTGGTAATAAACATCATTTTTGGACATGCATGGCATATAAGCATTTTGTCAGGTGAGCGTCTCTCAGTCTCTGAGCCTCTAGTTAATTTAGGTGCTAATGCTTGTTGACGCAAAACTCGTTAATTTGGAGTCTGAGTTTTACACCATCACCGCCAGAAAGACGTGCATCGAGTTCAGTAGTTTTTGCCCTTCCGGCAAACAATTTTTCTTATGATTTCTTAAATTTTCGCGTTAATACTATAATTTATAATTATATCCACGTTTAAATACATAACCTTTTTATTTTTATGAACAAAAATGGTATATTCTAACTATTTATCGATTGAAATTGGCTTGTGTACGAAATCAGTCGTTATGAGGGCAAACTATATACAATCTTGAACACTATACAACAAAGGTCAAAATGTGCCGGACGAATAATGCAAGTAAGCATAACTGTACAACATATTGTCTAAATTGTTGAACTAGACATATATGGTACATTTAATCCCAAAACAATGTATTAAAACAGACTTCAGACTAAAGAGACTAAAACCATAGGCAAAGTAATTTTATTCTAACGATGCGAATGAAAACATAATTTATACTTGTGAAGCACAGTATTTTTTCTTACATCAGCGAATGATTTTTTAGTCTCCTTAATTGGTACAAAAGTAGATCACAATAATAAAGACCAGTAAACTGACACATACTTTCCCTGACTAAATCGTTAATTTGATCTCTCCAGTGGAAATCGAACCCCAAATCATCTTATTAACTGTTTGTAAAAATACTAAATTTGTCTTCTTGTGTTTTAATTTTGTGCTTTTATGTAAAAATAGATTAAAATTGTCTTTGATTTCGGATTGAAATAATTCAATCAATTTACTTTGACAGAATTGTTCTTTTTGGTATTTTATCAAATTTTTGAGCTTCCATATTACATATTTTGCAATAAATATTATCGAATTACAGAAGATCAAAATATCTTTATCATTGATTTCATTGGAAAATCCTAATATCATAATTTTTTTTTTGTTTATTTCAATTCATTCTGTGACTTCAAACTGATGGAACAACAATTTAATATATTCAATAAATAATGATACAAAACTACACTCATAAAATAAATGTGACAATGTTTCATAATAGATATTACAGAACCAACATTTGCCTGTAGAAAATCCCATTCTTTCTAGTTTAATTTCTGTAAAAATATCATTATTAATTCATCTCCACTGGAAATCTTTAATTTTATTTTTAATCACCGTTTTGTCTATTTTTGACCAAACAATTTTCCATGTAAGTTTTGTTCTAACTCACTTTCCCATTTAATTTGTGATTTTGGTTCTACATTTGGATTTAAAACATTTTGTATACTCTTTAATTTCATTCATAGGGATTAATAATTTTATCTTTCCTATTCAATATTTGAAGGCTAGAATTAAGTGATATATCATAAATGTCTTTCTGACTATCATTTATAATGAATTCATTTGATATTTTCAAAAAGTTATTTGGAATAGCGATTTTTGTTTCTCTTCCACGGCCCCTTGAAGACATTAATGTCGATGATCTTGGCCAATCCCTACCTCTGTCTGCTTGTTTTTTAATCTTTTATATTTTGACATGTGTATATATTTTTTGTTTTACCTTTTATCGCAGTTCGACAAGAATTTTAACTCGTTTGTTTATTTATGCTTACACGAACTGCCGCACAGCACTCTTTATTTTATTTGGAATAGCATTCTTTATTCTACTAAATTCTGAAATCCAATTTCATTTATCCACCAATAAATTGTAAATAGTATTGATATCTTTAAATTTTTTTGTCATTATGTCATAAATATCATTAATTGTTTTAATATTACTCTTTGAAAACGATGGAAAGAAGAGATGTTTTCCATGGAACTGTATTTTATCGTTCCAAAATAATCTTTCTTTTAAAATACGATCTTTGTCCGTTGAATGTAATGCGGATTGAAACTCGCCGAAAGCTCTTAAACAGTTTTAATAATACAAAGGTATATTTTCTAAATTTAATCCTTAAAAATTTGAACATTTACACAGAAAAAAGCTATCAGAAAATGTATTCATAACATATTTTCGGACAATATGGTTGTTCAGAGAAAATAAAACCCCTTTTCCGGTTGCACATGCGTGCTCTAATGCTCTCCATTTGACCCGTGCGGAAGCTTATGTTGATTCATAGTAACATTTCCGGTCAAAATGGCGCGAACTTGGAAATAAATGCCCACTTCCGGTTGCGAATGCGCGCTCAAATACTCTCTATTGGACCCATGCAGGGTGTTATGTTGATTCATACCATCATTCCGGTCAGTGTGGTGTAAAAGGGGAAATAAAGTCACTTCCGGTTGCACGATTGCGCTTCAATACATTTCCACACTACCTCTTCGAGTCTCGTAATGTTCTATGACGCCATTCCCAAACAAAATTATCGCTTATTGCTTTGAATATTGTTACTTCCGATGACGTCATACATTACTTCCAGCTCAATATATTCTTCTTGCCCACTTCCGGCTTTACATCACAAAAATATGTGTTATACTTCAAGTATAAACACTTTGTAATCAAGCTTTTAAATCACGTCATGTTCCTATGAAAATGCCCCCGTCTGGCTTCTTGTCAAATATTATTTTGCCTGTGCCTCTATACTACTTCGCTACAATAAAACAGTTCGTCCAAAACGTTTGCTCTATTACTCGTCCGAAGTCTTCGCCTCAATATTGAATCTTTTGTTGCAAATATACCATCCCACCAGTTGGCACAACAGATCATATTCTGTACAGACGTTCTTGCACACTTCAGAATGTTTGAAAGCTATAATCGAGCACCACCCTCCTTTAAATGTAAAAGGCGAATCGTTTTGGGTAACTAAAGATCCATGTGCAGAGTGGCACGACTAAAATTCGTCTGAAGTTTTGATTGACATCGTGACTTAATAGTGAAAATCCATCACTTTTAGATGAAAAATAATTCGCATGCATTATTAAAACATATATAAAACCCTTCGTTTCTAATGAAAAATACTTCGCTTTGGCACAAAAAATCACTCGCATATTTTCATTATATTAGTCGTATGACGGCAGAAATTAGCTTTGGTTCACCAAATATATACCGGTGGCGTCATGAATGTTGTTACCCATGTTCAAGATAACATAGATAAATCATAATGCGTGATTTTATATTTTTTATTTCATGAAGGACAACTAAAAGTTTTGACCAAAAAATTAAGTTTGGAAAGTCGGAAACAAGTACTTATCATGCCTAAGGTAATCTTTTACTGAAGCAAATAAAATATTTAATCGTTTAACAGGGTTATTTACTCCTTGCCAGTTAGTATTTCCAACCATATAATTTATTTATAGGAAATATTACTATCGAGGAGAGTAAAAATTACTGAACTCAATTCGCGTCTTCCTAGTGGTGACCATATCTACATTATGTTTTAGTAAGTGCAAATATCATATAAGTGTTTCATGATCTAATTTTTTATATATACTTTTAGGTAATGATATCCTCCATCTTCTTACGAATGGGCGATTTACGCAACTCCGGGTTTTATTAACAGACTTCAACTTTGCCACCGCTGAAGCCTATTACAGTACTTTCGAAATCGGTGACGAGACTTCTAATTATACGTTGTCAATTGGTGGATATTCTGGAACCGCTGGTAAGATTATGTTGTTTAATTATACTTAAAATGATGTGATGTGATTAGAATATTTATAATTGAAACATTCATTGTTGAACGCCTCATGGTAGTTAAAAATGAAGAACGACAATTAAAGCGTTGTTTCATTGCTCGGTTTTGACATATTTTGTCTCATGTGCATTTACTTCATATCATGTTATTGTTTAATGAATTACAAATGTTTTATAAGTATAATGAGAATATGCTGCTAGGTGAGAGTTGTATAGAGAATATGGGTTTATAATTTTAATATATGCAATATATGTATGGTGAATATTTCATTGATATGACGGTTTCAAATCAATGATATTATGCACGATGATGAGATTCGACACTTAGTGATAAGTATGTGGATGATCAGCAGGTGGGTTGGTAGATGAAAAAAGTATACTATCAATAATGATGCCACGTGATACAAGGGTTTGACGCGAAGTGAAATATGTGTGGATGAATTCCGCTAAAACCGGTTCTAGGGATCGTCTTGGACTTAGTATGAGGTATGCGCATAGCTCATTGCTGAAGGCCTCACGGTGAACAACAATAAAACCGATGTTTTATTGCTTTTTTGCCACGTATTTGTAGAGTCCATGTCTAAAATGCAGTTACTTCATATCCCTTCATTGCTCATGTTTTATATTTTGACGCTGATTTATCATGAGCTAAGGAATCAAGACCAACTGATCAATGATGTGAGTGGAGTAATACGAGTTTACGCTTTTTGATGGATTGTGTATGATAATTTAGTGATAATTGATTGATATTAGTGATAATTGATTGATATTAGTGATAATTGATTGATATGTGTCGCACATGATCTGACTATAAGTGATGGCTCGTTAACAATAAAGATTTATCGACACGTGGTTGATATTTAAGGTTTACGAATAACTAAATACCGAAGTTACTGATGGCTTGTTTCGCACAAATTCAGACCACCATTAATGCGGATTGAAGTTTTAAACAAATAATAGCCACCAGAAAACAACAAATTTATATTTCCTTAAGAAATATTTTTTTCTACCTATAATATATCTAAAAAACAAAACGATAAACCTCTTTTCAATTTCATTTTTTTTAATCAAGTCTCATATAAAAAGTTTTGCTGTACAATGAAAAAATCTGTTGATGAAAATATGAAGTATACAACTTCCTAATGTATCATGTGGGATTATGCAAGATTTCAATATATTGTCCGTTAGTTGAAATGAATTCTGAAATACTTTTCTGATCCTACCGTTCTGTAAATAAGTAAATCCAGGTTGATTTCTGGACATTTGGAAATTACTTTAAGAAGAAGCCAAGAGAATAGCTAGATAGATTTAAAAAATTAAAATTAAAATCTTAATTCATTGAACAATAATTTAAAATTGTAATATTTTTTCTTACGTAAGAAACATTCACTTTTTAATTGAAATAATTCCCTAAATCCAGTAATTTGTACTTGTTTTGTTTTGGGCGTATATAAGTACAACATTCCAGTTTCAAAACTGTATTTCTCAAACACATGGCCATTTCCCAGAGGCCGCACAAATCACACATAACAAGGGAGATAATTCAAAGTTACAATAAATCAAAGTACTGAACGTACTTACTAATATTACATCTTCCTTCTTTTGGATGAAACAATAAAAAAAGTTTTTAACATCAGTAACATCAGTCTGTTATTGTGAAGCCATTGTCCATCTAAAAATCATATAATATCAAATAAACATTACACAACAAAAAGTTAAATATAAGAGTGTTCAAGATTGAGACTTGTAAATACATTATGCAATTACACGGACTCAATAATTTAAGGTTTTACTACTCAAATCTAGTTATGTATGGCATGTTGTCATTAGTATTATTAACATCAGATTGACTAGGTTTAACATAAGTTTGACTAGATTTTATCTCAGATTGAGTGTTTTCATTTGTATTCTCATCAGATCTAAATACCACATTGTTTTCCGGGACAGAAAAATCATTTGGTGAAATGACAATGTTTTCATTGGTCTTAAGTAAATCTCTTCTGTTCCTTCTATAAATAGCTCCATCAGGAGTTTCAACTACATGTGACCTTTTAGTAGGGTATTGATTTGCAACAACTGCTGGTCTCCATAGACCGTTGCCTTGTCTTATACGACACGACTCACCAATTTTGAAAGGTTTTAAGGGTTTTGACCCAACATCGTGAAACTTTTTTTGATATTCCTATTTAGCAAGTAATTTTTTTTGTACTAAGTCATAGTTTGGGCTATTTGGTAAAACATTATTAACAGTCTCGGGAAGGACTGACCTGAGTTTTCTACTCATGAAAAGTTGGGAGGGGCTAAACCCAGAGTTTAAAGGACAGGTACGATATTCAAGTAATGCAAGATTTGGGTCAGAGTTATCCGTTTTACACTTTTTAAAAATCCTTTTTACAATTTGTACGCTTTTCTCGGCTAACCCATTAGACTTGGGATAATGTGGGCTGGAAGTGACATGTTTGAAGTCCCATTGTTGTGAAAAGTCAGAGAACTCTTGACATGAGAACTGGGGACCATTATCAGACATAACGGTCTCAGGGATACCAAACCTAGAAAATGCACATGTCAACTTGTTGATAACAGTTATACTTTTTGTGTTATTCAGTTTAAAAACATCAAAATAGTTACTATAGTATCTACAACTATTACATAGTCTTCATTATCAAAATGAAACAGATATGTGGCCACAACTTGCCAAGGATATTTTGGAATGTCATGGGGTTCAAGGGGTTCTTTACAGTTGCTGTTCTTGTGTTCTAAACAGATGGTACAGTTTAGTACCATGTCTGTAATTTCCTGGGTCATTCTGGGCCAAAATAAGACATCGCGGGCCCTATTTAAGCTTTTTTCTACCCCCATATGACCTGAGTGTATTTTTCTCAGCATTTGGGGTCTTTATATTTCAGGGATGACCACCTTATTACCCTTAAAAGTAGTGTTTCCTGTCACCGTTAACTCGTCCCTATGATTCCAAAAATCTCTAATTTCAATTGGACAATCTGAACGTGTGAAAGGCCATCCTTCTAAGATAACAAATACTAAAATAGCAAATTGAGGGTCGGAAAGAGTAGCCGTTTCGATATCGACCATTTTCCTATCACTTATTGGCATATTTGAAGTTACCATGTGAACTTGTGCTTCGAAACCTTCCGAAAGACCTGGGCAGGTGTCTGGCAAAAATTTGCGCGACAGGTTGTCAGCCACTGGGATATCTTTCCCAGGTAAATGTTCAATTTGCAAGTCATAACGCTGTAATTGTAGGATCATTCGCTGAAGTCGGACAGGTGCACTTAGTAGGGATATTTTCATAATTGATACAATAGGTTTGTGGTCTGTTTGTACTTTAACTTTGCGACCGTAAATTAACTGGTGGAATCTCTTGCAACCAAAGACTATTGCATACATTTCTTTTTCTATTTGAGCATAATTCACCTCTGAAGAGGTAAGAGATTTTGACGCAACAGCAATAGGCTTTGAATCCTGAAATAAAGCTGCTCCTAACCCGTACTTTGAGGCGTCTACTTGAAGGGTTAACTCCTTTGAGGGGTCGTAATAACCTAGGACAGGACCTGGTGACCTTGTTAAGACCTCTTTGACCTTTTGAAATGCTTCGGATTGTGGTTTGTCCCAACTAAATTCAACATCCTTGTTGAGCAAGATACGCATTGCACTTGTGATTTCTGCCAGATTGGGTGCAAATTTAGGCATGTAATTGATCATACCAAGGACCGTCTGAAGTCCCTACTTGTTTGTAGGGTGTGGCATGTCTGCTATAGCCTTGACCTTATTGGGATCAGCCTTGACCCCTTCTGATGACAGTACATGACCAAAGTAAGTCACTTCAGTGACACTTACTTCTAGTTTATCTTTGTTTAATTTGATACCTTTTTCACGACAAGTACTCATAACCTTTCTCAAGTTACGGTCATGTTCCTCACGACTGGAACCATATACCAAAATATCATCAACAATAGTAGTGATGCCCTCTAAGCCAGCAAAGCATTCATCTATTTTGCACTGAAATAGGTCCTGTGAACAGTTAAGACCAAATGGGAGGCGTTTAAATCTGTAACGGCCATATGGGGTATTAAAGGTGGTTAAAAATGAAGCCTCTTTTGCCAAACGCAGTGACCAGTACCCTGAAGTACGTCCAATTTTGTAAAATACTTGGCTTTGGACAAATGGGGAAGAATATCTTTAATTCCTCATTGGGTAATGTGGACGCTGAATGGCATTATTCAAATCTTTAGGGTCTAAGCATACCCTTATTTTACCATTAGGTTTTTCGACCACTACTAGCGAATTAACCCAGGGCGGGGTGTATTGACTTTGGTAATAACATCACTTTTCTCCATTCGTTCAAGCACTGACCTAAGCCTCTCAACTAAGGAGACGGGACCCGGCGTGGTGGGTGAATTACAGGCTGTACTTTGGGATCAATGTAAATATAAATTTCACCAGGCAAGAGACCTACTTCATCAAAAATATCAGAAAATTCTTTCAGAACAGTTTTCTTGTCCATAGTGGGCTCTTCTATTTTGTTAGATGTATTACAAGCATATACAAGTTTGACAAATTCATAATCTTTACATGATCCCATTCCAAGGATTGGGGGCTTTTGGTTTCAACACAATAAAACTCGATATCTCCGGACAAGGAATTGTGACGACATGGAAGGCGACAAACACCAAGTGAAGGCAGCAGTTTGCTATCATAAGTATGCAAAGTTTTGGTAGGTTCCTGTAGTGAACCTTTGAACCCGAGTGTTTCAAGTATATGTTTAGGTAAGGTATTGACCTGGGAACCAGTGTCTAGCTTAAAATTGACACGTTTAGAACATACATTTAAAATAGCAAAAGCTTGATCGTTATTACAATTAGGTTTGCTAATATTAATACAGTCAATAAAGAAATCTGTGTCTTCATCTGTTGTGTCTGTTTCATGCGTTGGCTCTGCTTGTACAGTGTGTACCTTCGGTCGCGATCTACAAATTTTTGAGAAATGGTCAAGCTTGTTGCAGCTATGACACAATTTTCCTTTTGCAGGACACTCGTCTCTTTTGCTGTGAGTAGTTCCGCAATTGCCGCATGCTTCGCGCAAATTGTTGCTTCCAGGTTGGTAGGTCTGTTTATATCGAGCACCAGTTTGTCGGTCCCTCTCCCTTTTTTAACGGTTGGAGTTGGAGCTTATTTGTTGTGTAGTTTCTAATTGTCTGTTAGCAAAACTTGAAGTTGATCGAGATTTTACAGCATGTACATCTGTATTATTGTTCGTTACAGCTGTTGTTTCTACATTTTGCATTTCTTTCAATTGTTTTTGGCTATATTCATAAGCTTGAGCAATCTGGATAGCTTTTTCTAACGAAAGTTCATCACCTTCATTTATTGATTTTTCCTGGACCTTTTGCGAGTTTATACCAAAGATTAGGATGTCTCTGATCATTTCGTCTTCAGTATCATTTTTGAAGTTACAGTCTCGGGCTATAAGTTTTAATCTTGTTATGAACTGTTCAACTGATTCCGTTTGACTTTGGGTTTCATGACGAAATTTGCATCGAGCAAGCCAAGAGTTTGGTTTTGGCTGGACATAGGCTCGGAACCTATCGTAGTGTGCCTTTAAGCTCTTTTGATCATCAGCAGACAGTTCTAAGTATTATTAATGTCTCTGCCTTTTTCGCCGATCCATAAACGTAGATAAGTTACCATAATCTTCTCATCTTTTTCGGCGAGAGGCCCTGTAAAGATGAGGTCAACATGTTGTTGAAATTTTTTCCACGTGTCGACGAGGTTTGTCGATTCCCAGTTGATGGATGGCTGGGGAATTCCGTTCAATTCCATTGTTTTAGTGTCTTTTAGTATCCCACGCCTGACACCATGTTTTGTTTTTGGGCGTATATAAGTAAAACATTCCAGTTTCAAAATTGTATTTCTCAAACACATGGCCATTTCCCAGAGGCCGCACAAATCACACACATAACAAGGGAGATAATTCAAAGTTACAATAAATCAAAGTACTGAACGTACTTACTAATATCACAGTACTTATAAATGAAAGATGAAAGAGTGATTTGTCTAAGAAAAGTAAAGCAGTTCGAAAATGTCATTTGTATGCATATCTTTTTTTTTTTGGTTCTTTTTGATACTTAAATAATCATTAGTGAAATAGGTTACTTAAACTGATATTTAACTTTTGTATTTATCAACAGGTGATTCCACCATTTACTTAAACTGATATATAACTCTTGTAATTATCAACAGGTGATTCCATGATTGCCAATAACGGACATATGTTTACTACGTTCGACGAAGACAACGATATACAAAGTAGTAGTAATTGTGCAGTATCTAGGCATGGCGCCTGGTGGCACTTCCATTGTACCTGGTCTAATCTAAATGGGAGATACGACCCTACACTAACAGCAACAACTGCTATGAGCTGGTACCATTGGCATACTAGTTATGTGTGCCTTCAGTCAACAATGATGATGATAAGACCTTAGAATCTACAGTAAAATGTTAATTATGTTTCACAGCTTTCTATAAAATGGTATCTGATTCATCGTGATAGACCTTATTACTCCTAATTTATACGGTTTCTTGCTATAAATGTGTATTCTGATATATTGTTATCATATTACTATTAGGATGTTTTTTATGAAATATCAACATTCAAATGTTTGATATGGATAATAATACAAATGTTTGATATGGATAATAATACAAATGTTTGATATGGATAATAATACAAATGTTTGATATGGAGAATAATACAAATGTTTGATATGGATAATAATACAAATGTTTGATATGGATAATAATACAAAATGCAGTATAAGCTGAAAAGTATTTTTAAAAAAATTCATGAATACCTTTTTTAACTATAAATGTGTTATCTTAATGTATCTCCCAATGAAACTTGATATCACAAAAATGTATTTATATGAATATTAATAAGGGTGGAAAACAGGCAATTGAACTTGCTTGCATGTGTGTAAGAAATCAGATTTGAAACACTTCAAAAAACAAGAGTCAAAGAAATTAGACTAAATAAACTCCAACGATAAAAGGTCGATGTTAAAATTTAAGACTCACAAACAGTACCCTTCGAGTTACGGAGAACGGTAACCGTATATATGCTTTTCAACAAATTATATTTTTGAACTTCAAAGAAAAAGACCCCAGGATATACCACTGGGCCGATACCTCTGCTGATGGACTGTTAATTCCCCGATTATATTCACCAACCCGGTAGCCAGTACTTCGGTGTTGGCCCAAAAGCAGATTTTATCTGAAAACTTGCAATATCTAAATTTAACAAAATTGTGTTCAAAACTATGTCGTTTCTCCCTCTTGCATAGCTCTGTCCTAGGCTGATTTTTGTTTTTCTATTAGATCTTATTGGTATTTATTGTCAATCAGCCTTTACATATAATGGATTTCCAAATGTTTTAAGTTGATCTGCGATGAAGAGACATAAGTTGTCAAAATGTGGATATGCAGAATCCAAATAAACAGCAACTTCTGTATTTTGTTTTATTACCTTATACACATATTTTATACTTTCTATTAAGTATAAAGTATTTTCGTCTATAATGTGGTATTTTCATACCATTGGGTGTCTTTTGCCCGATGAGGTCTAATTCCCAGTGAGGTCTATTGGCCAGTGAAGTCTATTGACCGATGGAGTCTATTGACCGATGACGTCTATTGACCGCTCAGATCTATTGCCCGATGAAGTCTATCGACCGATTAGGTCTATTGCCCGATGAAGTCTGGTGTCTCTAAGGGAATCCGCAAATTCTTATACTTAATATTTGTTGTTATATGTATTCAATGATCTTTATTCCAATGTGTTATAAATGGGCAATAGACTAGAATATTTTGCCCAAGGTGTCAGAAACCCTCAAGTGTTCTAGTGCCCGAGGCCAACGGCAATAGAACACTTTGGTTGTTCCCAGTACATCGAGACAAATAGGAACTCTCGCGTAATTGAAGGTGCAAACGATCTCCTCAAATACCAGTGAGAAGGACAACCGGAATCCAGTCCTATTACCATCTAAAACAAACTGTTTATTAACTTGAAGTGAAATTTTAATTTGTCCTGCATGACAATTATTTAACTAAATTTTAATCGACAAAAAACAATTATGCTGAAGCGCTACAAATAGATTAAATATAAATCACCCTTAGCTCAACAGTGTTAATTAATTAGTGATTCCATATCATGGTATTGATGTATTTTTTTATGAATAATTATAGATTAGTTTCCGGAGTGAACACGACACAAAAATCCCGTATTGTCTGTTGCCGGCATACCCATTAATAATTGTATAATACATCTTGTTTTTCAAATTCTTAGACACAGTAGACTTTATATTGAAGCTACTTTATAAGAACTTTAAAGAGTGAAAAAAGTGTAAAAATACAATATGTACATTATTTTTGGGGGCAGTTAATATAGCTTTCAAAGGTACTTTGTCATAATAAAATAACTCTTTAAGCAAGCCTTCTTGTAACAGCGTTTGACTTTTCTCACCCCTTGTAATATGGATTTCAGACACAAGGTAGTTTTCTTTGTATACATTGTATGTTTATTATTAACACAATGTGTATTCAGGGTTGTTCTTTGCTTCTAAGCAGAATATTTTTCTAAATAAAGGAAACAATAATAATTCAGTTTAATGTATTATCAGGCATGACTTAACGCCTATGGTCTCTCTCAATCGGTATACTTCCTTCTGTTAGTTTTTTTTTTCCTCCAATCAACAAGGCATGACCACGTGTACAGAGAAAACAAATACTTAGGTTGCTACCGAACACTTCCGTAATGAAATTGGATTTCGGCGCTAAACATTTATGTTCGGTAAATTTGTTATTGTCCACATTTAGTTTACTAATGACATTTATTTGAGATATTTTAGCCTATATGGTTCATTATAATGGTATCTGTAATTTATTTGAAATACATACTTAAAAACTATCTTGCTATAAATTAAACCAAATTATTTACACTTACTAGAATGTTTCACTGCCAAAGTAACTTAAATCTTCTTTAGTCATCTATACAAATTATTTCACATTATTGCACTAGATGTTGCAGAGTGGCAAAATCCAAGCTGGGTTCATTTTCCTGACGGGAAAGATGATGGCTTCTTAGACACGTGGAACTACAAAATACCTAAATAAACAAAAATAGTATCAGAAAGAGCTTGCACGTAAGAAATACTCATTAGAGAAACAAAGACTTGTTAAAGACCAGAATTGTACATCTGCAAAATACCGTCGGTTGTACGTTCAAGCACTTTTGTAATTGGCTTCTGGTAGTAAATAGAGTTAAGGACTCCCGAGTTCCTATCGTTATTTACGTTTGTATCTTCACTTTCATTTGTGTTTTTCTAGTGCGGTTCGCATGTGGGTTGTGGCATGTGATTGTAATGGTCGGTCTTTGTAGGTGTTGGCTGGTATCTTTTGTTTTAAAAGGTAAATATTTACTAAAACTTGATAACCTGAAGGACTTGTATTACTTAGGTATTGGGTAGTGAATAAACTGACAGACTCATAACTTAGAAAAAAAATTGGGACGTCTTGCGTTAAGCTATTTTGTGATAATTTCACTAGATGACTGCTAAAAAATATGCTTTGACAATGATACTCACTCATTGTTAATAATAATTAAACAGTATATAGATCTGCAGTGAACTGTCATTTTATTATTTTAAATCACATGCGAGGCATGCACATCAGGAAATTTTATCCTCTCAACTGTGACCCTGTTTACACTTACAGTATTTGAATCGGTCGCGATCGAATCCAATCGGTTTTAGCTGTTTATACTATAAAAAGATCGATTGCGATCGATTTTATTTGGTCCTATAAAAAGAGGTGGTCTAAAAAAACGATTCAAATAGAGACGATTACGGCTATAGTGTGAACAGTAAAAATCGATTGCGATCGATTCAAGTGCTTTGAAAAAGTATGCGATCGATCGCAATCGGTTCTAATGAGAACGTAAAACCTGATTATGATCGATCGCAATCGATTCATATGTTTTAAATATGAACATAAACAGGAGAAAGAATCGATCTTAATTTGGATCGATCGGATATAGCTCTAATGTGAACACGGTCTTATACTAAAACTTGCTTTATATGGAGCTCATCTGGATGGCACACTACAGATTTCGCTGGACTACGTTTCCGTTCCCTAAGAAAAAGAAAGGAATTCGGGTAAATGTCAAGGAGACAACATCCCACCTCCAGGTGAAAACGACCACAAAAAGCAACTTGAGTACACCGTATGGTCTTCAACATGCACAGTGAGGAACCTCACACCATAAAGCAAGCCCTAAAATGGCCCCTTAAGTAAAACAAGTTAATAAATCAATGGAAACAAACCGCATCCAATAACATGTACGTCAACAACTCACAGTCTGGAATGTTTTTTTTTCTTTTTTGATAGGAAATCCTAATCTTGAAAGCATTCCAGAGGACATGTTTCCATGTCCCCTAGGATATAAAGGTGTCACTTTGTCACTCTAACGATGTCATGGACAGACACAAAAATGCCCGGTCAAAAACATGTTCCTAGTATCATTTTAAAGATGTCCTGGATACGATTTTCAAGGGGTCTTCATACGATCTTCAGCTGCCTCAATCTTCTATAAAAATTCATACATCTTTATTCTCATTTGACCATGCTCTGTTAACCTTCGACTTCATTGACTTTCATCAAAACTTTGCTTTGTTCCAAAATAAAATACATTTAAGGACAAAAAGAAAAATAAAACGTAAAATGGTCAAGAAGGGAACAACTCCTGGTATGCGTGCATTACCCATCATGTTAGAAACAACGGAAGCTGCATACCGACGGAATAAAGTCCAAAGAAATCTCAGAAAAACAATGGCGTTAGACAGATACAAAACACAACATCCGAAAACAACTCCCACGAAACTACGAGTGATATCACGTGCTCCGAAAGGCTAAACATGTCCTGCTCTGTTAACAGTTCCCGTCATACTGTAAGTTAGTCAATCTAAGACAAAGTCAAAATTGGCATAGTCAAATCCGAGAAGACGTGAACCTGGCTGAAAATGTCAGTTTTATTTGGGACACCGACACCTCCTATCTTTCAATTATTGTATGGTGACGGCAATAGAATGTCGTGAGGGATGAAAGTAACATACTCTGAACAAATCTCTGACTAAGCAGCTTTTTGGACACTGGTTTTGCTCTATTAAAAAAACTCAGTACACAAACTGTACACGTACAACAGTAACGTATCAACTGTGAAATGTACACTCCATAGGCTGAAGAGGTAGGTATATTGCTGCTAAGAAAGGGAAACTTCAAAGTGGGTAAGTTAAAATCATCACGCTTGTCATTCAAAAATGAAACAAAATTAAAACAAGGACACATGGGAGAAATCAAAGTCCAAGGAAAACAAAAAGGCCATGTTCAATGAATAGAAGGTTTCAACATCTTCAATAGTCAAAGTCTTATCTATCTTTCATGTAATACATTGTAGGTGTTTCCTGTTATCTTTTTTATTCCATGTTTTTGTTCCAATGCAAAAAAGAGAACACAGAAAAAAAGGACTTCAGATAGCCGCAAAACGCAGAAGTAAAAATAATAAAAAAGGGCCATAACTCCAGAACCCCATGGGCCTCTGAACCCAAAATCGAACTTGACCTCAGTTTTGTAGTAAACAATTTATATACCAAGTTTGAAGAACTTGTGTTATTTCGTTCACAAGTTATCAGTCGGAAATCCTAAAATTCGCAAAATTTCAAAGTTTCAAGGGTCATCAAACTTGACTTGAGTTTGTAGTAAACAACTTACATACCAATTTGAAGACCTTGTGTTATTTCGTTCACAAGTTATCAGTCGGAAACCCTAAAATTCGCATAATTTCCAGGTTTCAAGGGGCATAACTCCAGAACCCTATGGGCCTCTGAACTCAAAATCGAACTTGACCTGAGTTTCGTAGTAAACAATTTATATACCAAGTTTGAAGACCTTCACAAGTTATCAGTCGGAAATAAAATCCGCAAAATTTCAAAGTTTAAAGGGCCATCAAACTTGACTTGAGTTTGTAGTAAACAACTTACATACCAAATTTGAAGACCTTGTGTTATTTCATTCACAAGTAATCTGTCGGAAACCTTCGGGGGACGGACGGACACTCGAATGAGGGTATCACATAATACCTCGCCACTTCGTGTGGCGGGGTATAAAAACTAAGGCAATTACAGCGGGAACTCCAACTGATACACTATGCCGTAAAAGATCTTCACAAAGAGACATCTATTAATCTGAAAACCAGTTCTTAAATGATATGTACAAGAATGTCTGAAATTGACATTGCCACATGTATGATACAAATTTATATGGTTATCACTATTTGAGTGTTTATACCTTTTTTAACAATACATACTCGTCAAATACCAAGAAAGGAATTTTCAAAAGATGAAATTCAGAAGACAAGAAAATTTTGACGTATGAATGATCGACCAACTTGACGTTTAGAATTTTTGTTTAATTTGTAAATATTATTATAGTTGTAATTATAGATCTGTATTGAATGTTGATATTTAGTATGTATACAACATTAAGTGTGTCGAAGATCTGATACAAATGCTGTTTTGAGGTCATTCAATAAGTATGCAATTATATTTATGATACCAATTATAATTGTTGGGGTGAAATTTC
>MJUU01020171.1:3196-18600 GCA_002080025.1 Modiolus philippinarum
AGCTTTTTCACTGAATGAGCCAGTTTAAAGTAATGCTTCCTTTAATTTGCAATTAAAAACAGTTTCAAAGGAATAAATTGAGACCATTTTTGTCACATCTATAATACATAAATGAAACTAAATAAAATGAAAAACTAACTGTTTTCTATTTAATTTAAAATACAAAAATACCCAAGTTGAGAAAAAAAAACAATAAATTTTTTATGCTAAACATACGTTTCAAGGAATAACCTCTCATCAGTAAAATAAGAATCAAATTGTATGGAAAGCCATAGCCGAAAATTTGTCAGAAAGAAGTATTCATTACCAAAAATATCAAAATAGGTTTTGAAATCTCCTTTAAAAATATTAGCTACCTATTTTGAATATCATTGATGATCTGGATGGATATTCATATAATGCTATCACACTTATATTTAAGTTTCCATGTCCAAACATGATTTTTTTAACAAAGACTCTAAAAGATTATGTGTTTCATGACATGCATGTAGCATGTTTTAAATTTTTGAAAATTCACACATATTTTACAGGCAGGATTCAACTCTTCCAAATTTTCAACTATGATTTTTTTTCAGACAAAAAGACATCACATTTCCTTTTTCATACTTTCGTAAAAAGATCAGTTACCACACTTACACCCTTCCACACCCATTTGCTGACAAGCAGGGGATTTACCAAGTGTAAGGGGCTATTAAACTTACGATAGTATTTTGCCTATTGGAATCAGGGATCAGAAAATTTTCAACAAAAGTATAAGAGCAGAGAGTCTCGACAATAAAAACAATGCTCCTCTACTTTGTCTTCTATGTGTTTGAAGAGACTTTATCTTATGTGCATTTACTCCATATCCTTTCATTGTTTATCAAAATAATTTTCGTGTGTCCAAAAATGGATTTTTTTTTCTTGTATTTTACTCCAAATGTTAACTGGTTTGGATTAAGGTTCCATCTATTGAACCTCTAATACATGTAGTATAAATTATTTGCATAAAATTTCATGAAACAAAGAAATTTCAATCTGTCATAAAAAAAATCTACAGAACTATAACACCAGCAAGAATTGACTTGCAAATGTTACAATAAAGCACATTTACAAGTTGCTAAATATTATCTATTTAGAAAAAACTGCAAATTATGCCTGTTTTTAACAATTTCTGGGTCTTCTTTTGATTATAATGTACCTTTTGCATGGATAAAAAATATCAGATATGTTTTGACTTGTTTATTAAATCAAACGTCAATTTTTTACTAAGATTATGCAATTTGGATTGGAAAGATAATAACAAATATAAAACTTATTGGATGTTGGTATTTTCATAACATTTTATTTAGCCTGACACTATGAATTTATTCATCTGGTCAAGAGGTAAAACAAGTTCTTGACACATTATTGAAAGAATTACTTCAAGAAGAATTCGAAGAAATCCACCCCATTAATACAATATCCCAAACCAATCCCGGGCATTCTTTCAGTTCAGCTAATTTTGTATCAAAATTCTAATAAGAAATGGTCATATGGGCCTGATATAGGGTCTGTAAGTCTCATTCAATATTGGAACTTCCAGGCACATAATTTGTACCCGGAAGTTGCATTTTTAACAAAACCCTATGACGTTTCATACAAAATATCGAATGTCATAATGCTGCAACGTCATATTTTGGCGGGAAACGTTTTGAAATAGTGGTGTTATCGTTATTTCTCGGTGTCGCATGACGAGACTTACAGACCCTATTATTGAAAAGAAGCAAAGAAAACAAGAGCTGTCGCCGAATTGGCAGCCAAATTTACCCCCAGCTCAATGGACCCTGAATCAATATGGTAAATGCAAATTTAAGTGGGTGTGGACACAATACAAGTATGGACACAATGATATATTCTTCCAGAAAAAACTTTTCACAAGGGTTCCAATGAAAATATTATTGAAATCAGACAAATATAAAATTCACCCTTTTTTAGCTCTTTGACATTTTACACAAAAATCATAAGTGTTAGAGAAATTTCATTACCACACTTTGAAAACATCTTTTCAAGAGGATTACAATGAAAGACAGGTGTCTCTCCAACAGCTTGATTTCACAATATCTATGCTTTAAATTATTTCTTTGAAAAAAATCAAAGCAGAAGGAATCAATAAAAGTCAAGTTTTCCCTTCCTGGTTTCGTACAATAATTATATTCCTTCATGCATATCTACATATAGTGGCCTTCCTTTGTGTAAAGTTTCATCAAAATCCTTCAAGTGGTTTAAGAGGAGTTGCGCTTACAAGGTAACCTATACATAGGTAATCAACGAAAAGTCAAAGTCAAATTATCTCCCCTTCCTGGTTTCGTACAATAATTATATTCCTTCATGCATATCTACATATAGTGTCCTTCCTTTGTGTGAAGTTTCATCAAAATCCTTCTAGTGGCTTACAAGGTAACCCATACATAGGTAATCAACAAAAAGTCAAAGTCAAATTATCTCCCCTTCCTGGTTTCGATCAATAATTATATTCCTTCATGCACATCTACATATAGTGTCCGTCCTTTGCGTAAAGTTTCATCAAAATTCTTCATGTGGTTTAAGAGGAGTTTCCCTTACGAGGTAACCCATACATAGGGAATCAACGAAAAGTCAAAGTCAAATTATCTCCCCTTCCTGGTTTCAGACAATAATTATATTCCTTCATGCATATCTACATATAGTGGCCTTCCTTTGTGTAAAGTTTCATCAAAATCCTTCCAGTGGTTTAAGAGGAGTTGCGCTTACAAGAAATGTGGACAGACAGACAGACGGACAGATAGACAGACGGACAGACAGACAGGGTGATTCCTATATACCCCCCCAAACTTTGTTTGCAGGGGGTATAACAACTCTGGTTGAAGACCCTCAGGAGACATCAAGATGTAGACAGGAATAAAAGCCCTGTCCTTGATAAACTGGAGTTTTCTATGTATCATATGCGTTTTTGTCACATGTACATTCACTCCATATTCTTTCATTTTTTCTCATAGATGCTGCTGATGCTGCCAATGCCATAATCATCACATTACACAACCTCAAAAAATTTTGTGGTCTTATTAAAATGGTATCAAACCAAATAAATAACTAACGCTTATGCAAAAATGCATTTGATCAAAGTGTATGTCAGGATAAAGTAGGAAAAGAATCAACAGGATCAATTTGGTTCATTTGAAAAAGAGTGAAAGTGTCTTGGAGAGGTGAAATGAGAGGAGGGGAGGATGTTACTTTATCAAAAAAGGAATCATTACAACAAAACTCTACTTACATATCCCAGTAATGCTCCTGTTTCATCTGAACTGTTAGCTGGTATAGGGTAATGTTTTGGCCACTTAATATTGGCATCATTTTGTTTCATCAATTCATAGGGCTCATAGTTTGTCTCATTTGAAATCAGAGCTGGATCCTACAAGTAAATATTGTAATCATTTGAAATACTACTTTGGTTCAAAAAACTGCAGTTTCTAATTAGCTAAAAGTTGTCAGAAAAGTACAATGGGGAGAAATATTGTTTCCTGTATTTTGCTGCATAAAATCTTGTAGTGGAAATCGGCACTCATTTGTGTGATCTGATACCAAAACAAACACAGCAGTATTTTGGAAAAATGTATTGTTTTAATAAGACATTAAGTTTTTCATGATTTCTAATTCTAAAATGGCATCTCCAATCCTCTGCACAAAACTAAGATGACAGTACGTAACTTCTGTATTTAGTTATTTGAGGTCCTTTAAAATTTAAACTACAGTCTATCCAACACCCAAATGGCAACTGCAATAAGTGTAGATACTTAAAGTTAAAGCAGCACCATGACAGGGGCATTTCAGATTTCCAAGTTCTTATTAATATAAAAGTAAATAAAAAATATATTTCTGAAGTTAGCCATGGTGTTAGAATGATCCAAATTTAAGCAACCAAAGAACACCTATACAATTACATTGTTACAACTGACAGTATGATCTAGTCAAAAACAGGTGAACACTTGACAAAGACTTCTTTGATACTTTCTACCATCTTGCTTGCTTTGTAAGTAACTTGTGTCCAGTCTGTTTTATATTGTATCATATGAAGATCTTTCCATACATGTGTTGGGCATGGAACTAAAATATTGTGGTTTGTATTTCTGAATCTTCCAGTTAAAATATAGGCTTGATTGGCTTGTATGGTTGTAAGGATTCATGAAAAATTATTCAACTAACCAGTATAATGATAGTTCTCATACCACCATCTTGTAAAGATTTAAAGTAATCATTCAATCCATTGAAATTAACATCATCAACTGTAAAATCTTTCCTTTCATCCATGTGGTCAATATCAGCATATTGTACATCCTAAAATATCCATTAGTTAAAACATACACACATGTATTTATTAGATGATAAGTTAAGTCTTAGACTAAGTAGGAATTAATTTATTCTATTCAAGAAAATAAATATTAATTCCAGGAATTTTGATTTTTTATCATTTCCCCCATATAAAGGGGAGATAATTTTGACTATATACCAATAGCCAAAAGTCCAGTAAATTTAAGTTCTGCATATAGCCTTTTCAGCAATTCATAGCTTGTTAATTGTAAATAAAATTCATGAATTTTAAAAGATCAAAAACCAGTTTTGTATTAGGTATGAGAGAGTTTGATAATAATTATGTATCTTTCTTGTCAATTCTTTGAAGACATTATAGTTAGAGTGAAAAATCATATTTTCTTGCATTCAAAAATAAGATCAATGACCTTTTCTTCTTCATTATTTCTTAAGAGGTTTAACTTTATTGAAATAACTTTTTTCCTTGGTCCCCCAATTTTGAAATTTAATCCTATGTATTTGAAAAGTACAAAGAAATCTAAATTTTAATAATTATTAAATGCCATGTCAAAGGGTAATAGTTTTGGATTTACAATTTTACCGTGGATTCTTACTTTATATGACCAAATTTTCAGACCTCATAATGAGCATTTTCTACCTTGCATAATGAAAGCAAACTTTTCAACAATTAACCTTTTTTTATTTATCCAATTTAATCATAATTTATTTATAAATTAGACTTCTTACCAATGGTATTTTAGCATCAATAGTCCTGTCCACAGCAGCTTTTAAGTTTGTAAGGTTGTTGTAACCATAGCGACTAAGCTGGAACCCTAAACTCCAATATGGTGGCATGAATGGTCTACCAATCAACTGAAAAAATTTTGGAAACATATCAAAAAGCTAATTTAATAATCAATATCATTTCTTACTGTATTTTACTGGAACCCTAAACTCCAATATGGTGGCATGAATGGTCTACCAATCAACTGAAGAAAATTTTGGAAACATATCAAAAAGCTAATTTAATAATCAATATCATTTCTTACTGTATTTTACCTTTACTTTTAACTCATTTCTGTTAAATTAAAAATTCTTCAACCAAAATATCCAATATTCAAGCAGCATATCATAACCCATGGATGGTGCATCTGTCGGTTGTTCATGCACACATGTTAAGAAAGTATAACATAGTTCTCTAAATTCTAGCAAATTTAAACACCTCCTGACAGATTGGTTATCGAAATAATAATCAACAAGTCTGAAAATTTGATCTCAGTTGGTGATTGGTCAATCATGTAAATGTCTCATGTCAGTTTCTAGAATTAGTGCAACCGGATATTGATGAAATTAACATCTGCATCATTGTCTACTGAAATGATTTTTTTGCTTTTTTTATGACTAAGATAACTCAATTTATTGATAACATGACATTTTTATCAAAAATATTATATTTAACACCCCTTTCAATGAATGGTGCAATGATACATATAGCAACGATGATAGCAACAAAATGGCGGCATACTTGAGACTGGAGACTACAGATATCGCCTTACTTCAAATAAATTGAGCAGAAATTAGAGAAACAATCTCTTACATCACTTTCCGGTTTATTACAATAATTTCTCACATCTCAATAGTTAAATTTTCACATTTTAGAAGTTCTCGGGTAAACCTAAACTATAAAAAGTGAAAATATACTGTGGAAGTACTTTTATTCTTGGACACCAATTTTCGTGGTTTTCCAAAATTTCACTATTTCGTGGTTACTTAAATTCGTGGTTTCCAATTCTATGCATTAGAACTGCATGGGCAAATTGCAGTTCATTGGGAACTTAATTTTGTGGTTTTAGCGAACCACGAAAACCACGAAAATTGGAACCCCACGAACAATAGTACTTTCACAGTAGGTAATAAACTGGACACAATGTTAGAGACTATATGTATCAACAATAACAAAGTTTGCCTCATTATGAAACATTGTCACAGCAACCCAATTTTGCCTGGATACTGACCTACTATCGAAAATGCATGCAAATGCATGCAAATCAAGAATGCGTGTAAGATATGTACACCAAATGAGATATGAACTTATTGATAAAACTGCATGTAAATTTATCAGGCAGAGAATATATATCAAATTTTTAATTATAGCCTGAATGCTGACCTTTTATCATAATGCATCCATATGCAAGGTTAGATGATCATAATATAATATATACTATATAATATAATATAATGATCACAATCTGAAATGTAAGTTCAAATGGAAAATATAGGTAAAAGTGACCTAATTTTCTCTGCATGCTGACTTACTATCAGATATGCATACATGTGTTAGATGATCCTACCATATACAGTGACAGATCTGAACTCGGACCTAAATTTGTATATAAGTCACTCAAGTGGAAAATGTAGATCAAAGTGACCTAATTTTGCCTGGATGCTTACCCACCATCAGAGATGCATACATATGCATAGTTAGATGACCATACTATGTATAGTTGCTGAGATATGAAGTCGGATGTAAATTTGAATGTAAGCCATTCAAGCCGAAAAATATAGGTCAGAGAGACCTAATTTTCTTGGAGGCTGTGACTCAACCCAAGATGCACCGGCATGCAAAGTTTGATGACCCTACCATGTATAGTTACTTATATATACACTAAATGTGGACGTGGACGAAGATGTGGACGTGGGGGGTACTCCAATAGTCATTTTCAACTTCATTGAGGCAAACTAAAACACATTCCAAAACCCTCTAATCATATTTCCATAATTGCCATTATTAACTTAGATAAATTTAAAAATTTGTGTCCAAAGGCACATTTCAATGCCTCATAAAAAATGTTTATCCTTTAGATGAATGCAGCAGATAATGTTCAACAGTACATTGAGCAACCAACAAATTTTCAGAGTAATATGTTCGAAAGTAAATTGTTTTCACATTTTTTTTATACATGAATGTCTAGAGAAGGGTCTAGTGACATACTTACATTGTAGTAGTCATATACCACTCCTTCAGGAGTTGGTCCCATTAACATATAAAAGTCCAGAACACCTCCAATAGACCTCAGAATCAACATTGGTAATGGTGTAAAGGAATATTCTGTGAAAGAATGAATTACAAAATTAATTATGAAAAAATATTTTCTTGATATCTATGCAGGCTGCATATCCCTCAATTATTGAAAATCTCCTGACGGTTTTACTTTGAGTATCAATCTTTCCCGTCATTTATATCTACCTATGTGTTATATGATATTTAAGAAATAATTCATGGCAGGTACATGTATATGGTTATTGGAAATTTAACCATGGGCTGGGCTTTTATATTAGAATTTAACCAAGAGCGTTAGGGAGGGGTTAAATCTACGAAATATAAAGGTCCAGCCCATGGTTAAATGACAATAACCATATACATGCCATGAATTATTTCGATTCTAATATGACAGAAAAGAGAATTTTCCATTCTGAAGCAACCTAAAAGAAGGTAGATTTCCCGTTTCCATTGCTGTCAGTGTCTATGATGTCACAATACACAAACTGACGTTTTCAAACAGATGCAAGTTGAAAATCCAAATCGAAAGCAAAAACAATACACATTTAGGTGTCTGAATAATATGATTAAGTTAAAAAGTGTTCTTAGCATTTATTTTCTTCACAAACTAAGACAAACAAGGTTGTTCTGCATCCCTTTTAGTCTTATAGGGACACCATTTGCGCATGTGCAAAGTATATGTTTATCGAGTATTATACTGGTTGACGATTTACAGGAGCCATGTTAGAATTCATTATATTACATTCTGACTATTCTTAAATGAATAACTTGTCTTTCTTTGTCTAGAATGCACTGAAGAGACATCCATTTGTTGAAATGGACAGAGACACTTTAGGCTTCAACGAGATACAATACATTTCAGTTATGTTCGATATATACAGTGTTTTAAAATGTATGCCTTAATTTTGAAATAATGAAGAGGAAGGTATGTACCTTTCAAGAAATGTAAGGTTGTCTGAAAGTTTAACACAGACAAATTTTCTACTATGGCTTGGAAATGTCTAATTTAAGTTGGAAAAGTAAAAGAAATGAGTAAGTTGTTACTACTTACCAAGTGAATTACTGTTCAACAGCAACACACCATGGGCATATCCAACATCCTCCATACATATGTAAAATGGATGTACACCATAATGGTTTTGAAAATTCTGCAATTTGAATTGGTTTGGTTTTCATCAATCTAGGGTGTACAGAAAAAACGCAAAACAACTCTTCTATAATGTAGAGTAATAACTTAACAATCATTACATTGTACAAAACTATATTATCTCAATCATAAATCAAAATTACATATTAAAATTCTTTTCTCCTTGGCTTTTTATTTAATCACAATACTGTTACAGTAAAACAATTAGTATGAAACATTACAACAAAACATTTTGAACAGATATTCACCTGATCTCCAGTTGGTTGATCTCTGGCAAACATTGGCCATGTTTTCCAATTTAAATCATGTCTCAAAGATCCATGAACATTTTCTCCAAATCCGTAAACATTCTTAGATGGAAGTCTTGTTGCAATTTGTAGGAATTGGTCTTCAAATGTCAAGCCACCCACTGTAGTATCCCATCTAAAACAAAAACAAGCTAGTACATCTTCATTTGAATTTATAACATAATTACGAAATCCAAACAGGAGCTCAGTATGCTGAGCATGTATCGCTTACCTGGCTTTCTGGTTTCAGCAGATTTTTTAAATGTATATCTGAGGAATTGTAAATGGCAGCAATCTAAGTGGAGGACCTTCCATACATCACTGCTGTAAAGTTTCAATTAATTTGCTCCAGTCGATTCAGAAAAGATAGTCAAAATGTGTTTCATCCCATAGGGTCCAATGTTTAACTATGTTCAGCCCTGGCGGCAATGTTTTTTGGCAGATCAGAAAAAATTGGGCAATTTCAGTGATGGACCTTCAAAACATCATTTAAGTAAAGTTTGGATCAATTCTCTTCAGTAGTTTCAGAGTAGATAGTTGTGCCTTTTCCATAAGGTCCAATGTCGAACTATGTTCCCTGCTGGAAGCCATGTTTTTGGTGGATTCAAAAAAATTTTGGCAGTCTATGTGAAGGACCTTCCATACATCATTCCTATAAATTTGGTTTAATTTGCTCCAGTCCTTTCAGAATAGATAGTCAAAATGTGTCTTTTCCCAAAGGGTCCAATGTGATACTATGTTCGGCCTGATGGCCATATTTTAAGGCGGATCGGGAAAATTTGGTCAATCTAAGTAAAGGACTTTCAAATATTGATCCTGTAAAGTTCGGTTCAAATTAGTCAAGTGGTTTCAGATAGTTAAAATGTTCTTTTCCCATAGCACCAAATGTTAAACTATTTTCCCCACAGGAAGCCATGCCTTTTGGTGGATAAAAAAAAATTTGGCATACTATGTGTAAAGACCTTAAAAACATTACTCCTGTAAAGTTTGGTTGAAATTTGTCCAGCGGTTTCAGAAGAGATAGTTAATAAATGTGAAAAGTTTACAGACAGAAGAACAACTGATGTCAAGTGATGGCAAAAGCTCACATGGCCTTTTAGGCCAGGTGAGCTAAACAGACTAACATGCATTTACAAATTTTCTTTTTCCAATACCAATTTTTATGTCAATTAGAGCTGTCAGCAAAAAGGATATTTCTCTGACAGTTTTACTGATTTCAATGTTTATAGTCTAAGCTAAACAAGCCTCTTGAGGCATAAAATGGGAATAGTTTGACTTTGATAAAGGTCAAAGTAAAGGTCACAGAAACCAAATTTTGGAACTTGACATATCTCCTTCCCATTATGAATCCATATTCCAAGTCTGATAAACCTTGGTACTTTGATTTAAAAGTAATGCTCTAGACATTAAATGGACAACAACTTATAAACAAAGAGGTCAAAGGACAAGGTCAAAGTCAAGGTCACAGTGACCTAACATTCGTACAGGATGCATCTTCCATTGTACAACAACATTCCTTTGTACAATAATCATGGTCTAAACAGAAATTAACAAGGTTTGACTATCAAAAAGGTCAGTCAGTTTTATGTTTGTTGATGATCCTACATCTATGAGTAATAACAAGCATGGATGTAGTGTTGTTAGAAATCTAGTAATGAATAGGGTCTGTAAGTCTCGTCACGTGACACCGAGAAATCATGATAAAATTGCAGTTTGAAAATGTTTCCCGCCAAAATATGACGTTTTAGGATTATGACGTTCATATTTTATGCTTTAAACGTCATATGTTTTTGTTTAAAATGCAACTTCCGGGTACAAGATTTGGTCCCGGAAGTTACAAAATGAAACGAGACTTAGACCCTATTGCCGTGATTTTTTAATTTTGATTCTGGAATTTTCCTTTTCACCATGTTTGCTTCGATATTTGTTTGCCGATGTATTCCTCTCAAACAAGTGCTAGGGGCGACCTTGAACTTTAGGTATGAGCAAAGCTCATTGTTGAAGGTCTCATGAAGATGAAGCACAACAACAAAAGCATTGTTCCATTCCTTGGTTTTTACTATGTATTTGTAGAGACTTTGTCTCATGTTCATTTACTCCCTATACTTTCATAGTTTATTCAGGAATAATGTCAATCAGCAATTGTACTTTTTGAAATGAAAAAGAAAGGAAATGGGGTAGATGTCAAGGAGACAACATCCCATCTCCAGGTTAAACGTTCCAAAACAAAGCATCTAGGGGTCGCCTTATGTCTTCAATACAGTGAGGAACCTCACAGCATGAAGAAAGCCATAAAGCATAAAAAAAACATATAAACCAACCGTATTGATATGAAACTTACATGACTTTTTTTGTACTTGTTCTGATGACTTGGAAGTAGAAAGGATCATCACTGACAACTTTCAACTCGTACCAAGGATGTTGTGATCTGTCATTAGAAATGTCAATCTCTATTGGTACCTCGTATCTTTCTTTTGTTGCATCAAATAGCTACAAAAAGATTAATTATGCAAATATCAGACTACAGTAGTCCCCCTCTTGAGAGACCACCCCATTTGCAACATAAAATTGGCCTTACAAAAGGGGTGGTCTCTCAAAAGGAATATGCCCAAAAATTTAAATGGCTGAAATAAGTATTTTGTGTAACAAATTTGGTTTTCTATTTCACTTAATGTATAAATAGAAAGTATTCAAAATGTGTTCTTATTTGTTACATTCACATTTGACACATTATATTTTATATGAATGTATATCTAACAGATTTAAAATACATGCATTTACCAGAAACCTATTAAAATACTAAGATTGACCTGCACATGTATGTGTCTTAAGTTTAATTCTCAACAGCCTGTCTCTATCAAATAATCAAGTGAGAATTAATTAGTTCTCCCTGTAAATTAAAATTTCTAATAATCACAGATAATTACATATCAAATCATTATCTTTCTCCTTAATGTACATGTAGGGCTTGTCACCTGCTAATTAAGTCAATTTAATTGATGGTTTAATTATTCCAGTAACTTATAACAAAATGGCATTTAATTGATTTTCATCAGTGTTGTAACAAAACAAAACATGGTCTTTATAAAGGGGTAATGTGTATATTTTTGGCAGAGAAAGGGTGGCCTCTGGTTGAGTTTTAGGGGTGGTCTTCCAAAAGGGGTCAATTTGTTCACAAAAGAGTTAATGCAAGAGAAATGTGGTCTCTAAAAAGGGGTGGTCTCTCAAATGAGTGGTCTTTCAAGAGGGGGACTACTGTACTGTTTTTATGAGGCTACACTGATAGTACAGGCAGACTAATAACAATCTTTGCCCTGAAATAAGTCACCATTGTCTACTTTCAGATTTTACATGGAAGCAACCTCATTTTCTTGTACATGTATAGTTGATCAATATATGTGTATTCAATATCAGATAAACTGTATTTCAAAACAAATTTACAATTTTTGAGGAAGCGTTATTAAGGAAGTGTGCTTGTACGGGTTATAAATTCATAGAAACATTTTGATATTCCATAAAATTGAGGTTAAATCTTTGCTACACATACATGTGAATTTCATTTCTTTTCATATCTATTTTAAAGTTGCATTTGAAAATAAGTCTTACTTGTTATAAAAAGTCAAAACCAATATCTAAATATACCTTAAATCTAAGAACATTGCTCTCCCTAATTTCTACTCTAAAAATAGCATTCTTTATAACATTCCCAAATGGAGAATATCCTATCCAGGTTAGATTGTAATCAACACCCAGTTCTGTTTGGTATGATCCGGTCATTCTGTAACCATTGGTCATTGGGAAGTAGCAATCAGGACTAAGAGAGGTTGTCACATTGTAGATACAGTGACGATTTTCACATTTCTCTTTTGTTGGAAGGTCTACATTTCCTAGTCGCTCTGGATAGCAGTCAATACGCTTATTTTCATCTTCGGTACTTTCTCTGAAAATTGAAATAATACCTGAAGAGATAAGCAATTTAATGAAATTAAGAAAACATAAATGTTAGAGATTATAAATTATCATACAAGTCTATAAATGGTCCCCAAACTATAAAATAAATGATAAGATATAGAAATTGAATATAAATAAAAAACTTTTTAAATGAATATACATGTACATCTACTATCAAAGGAATGGTACCTAAAATATTTTTAGGAAGAGTGAGAGATACATGTAAGGATTGTTCCAAAAAAAGACAAGGGGGTTTGTGAAGGCACTTTATATGAATTTCTGTGGGTGGTTGTTGTTATCATAGTTTTGTATTGTGACATATGGGGAGGAATTCTATGGGTGGTTGGGGGAAAATGCTTTCACAGACCCTCATGTCTTTTTTTCTGGAACTGTTTATTTAACATTTTAAAGCTACTATTTGTCATATTCAGCTTATATCATGTTCACATTTATTTTGTTACAAGCACTATCAAAATGCATGATTCTAATGTAGCAAAATTTATTTCAAAATTTTCATACAGACCTTAGAAACAAGCACTTCATGAAACCAAAGTAAGCTTTGAAATAATTTCATGATGCAAAGCAAAGTTTATATTTACCTAGTCCAAGAATAACTAAACCAGTCTTTTAATGGTTTGTTTAAATCACTCAATATCAACACCTACAAAAAAGTAATACATACATGTACCTGTATTAACAGCTTCGGCTAGTGTAAGCACACAAATTTCCTGCTAAGCAAGTAAAATACATGCAATTGATGGAAGCACTATTAACTCCTATTTTGCAATTAACTGTTTACGTAACTTCACACAAATTTATAGTTCTTTCCTTTTCAGTTAAATTTTTACTGCAATACTTGAATTGCAACTAGAACTACATGTTATAAATTATAGTACAAGTGTAGTGCTATTCAACATAAAGAAAAATAGTGATGGTACATTACATAATACTCTGACACCTTTTTTTTTCAACTCGGGGGAAATGACCTAAAAACCACTCTCTCCTCTAAGCACTTATTAATACTTGGACCGAGTTTGGAGTTGAGAATTTACACATCAATTTTGAAAACATTATTGTCACATTTTATAAGGAGGAACCCTAAAATTTAAATAAAAATTTAAATATTTAAAAGGGAATAACTTCAAACGCACTAATACTTTTGAATCTTTAATTGAACCTAGCCTGAGTTGTGTAGTCATCCAATCAAAGACTGTGTGCAATGATATTTAGATATTACCAGTAATCAAAGCTTGAAAAGTTGCAAGTTTAAGTTTTGAAAATTTTTAGGGGCATAACTCCAGAACCACTTGGAATTTTCAACCCACAATCAAAATTAGCATGAATTTAGTGATAAACAAATTACATACTGTTTTGAAGACAAATTTATAATGTCTTGAACATAAACTTCAAAGTTTCAAGGGGCATAACTCCAGCAATTTTTTTTTATGTCTGAACCAAAACATCTGTGGGAAACAACTAGAACAACATTAGTGGGAAGACAGTATTTCATTTTGTTCACAATTTAACTATCAGTCAGAAACCTTCAGAGGACTGATGGACAGGCAGAAATACACACAACAGAGACCCATAATAAGCTACCACTATGTGTGGAAGGGTATGAAAACTACTCATCAAATTCCTTTCCCCTTGTAATGTCATCTTGTCAATTTAATTGAAAAGAAAGAATTTTTCTTAAATGTTTGTTAACGATGGGAGATGACCAATGAAATGTTGATCTCCCACAATCCAGACATGTTGATTTTTGTGATACAACAATTGCAACCATTATTTAAGGTAATAGACAGTAATATTCATATCCATGAGATTTTGTTGTAAGTTGGCACAATTGAAGAACAAATCCTACTTACCTGAAATCAGTAATAAAAAGTATGGGTCACCATGCTTGTTTTTTCTAGAATTGGGTTCAAGGTTTGCTCATTTTTAGCCATTTTTTCACCATAATTTACAAAGAATGCACGGGGAAAATATGGAAAAGCAATTTTTAGCTTAATAGAAATGAACTTTTTATCCATGAGAATTTGATTTATTTTTGTGAACAGATAGTTTATGATGTAATTTATTGGTTACAATTATAAAATGTAGATGTCACCATGCTTTTAACAGAGACATTTTGCAAAGTTTTCGGAGTAAACGTTATTTACGGGAAAAGGGAGTTAATTCACGGCAAAGTAAACGAAATATGACGTTTCACATTTGTCATTCAATTATGACGTCACAAAGCAAAAGCCGTCAAAATACTGTTCCGGCCCGAAAATCAAACCTAACCCGTATCTAACTCTTTATTTCTGTAATGCGCGATTGAATTGCGCAGCGCAACAGTGTCTATCTACCTTAAATTCATAAAACACCTGATGTCACAAAGTAAAGTACCTCCAAATAAGGCTCACACAGACATTTAAATTCATAAAAAACCTGATGTCACAATGTAAAGTACCTCCAAATTAGGCTCACACAGACATTTAAATTCATAAAACACCTGATGTCACAAAGTAAAGTACCTCCAAATAAGGCTCACACAGACATTTAAATTCATAAAACACCTGATGTCACAAAGTAAAGTACCTCCAAATTAGGCTCACACAGACATTTAAATTCATAAAACACCTGATGTCACAAAGTAAAGTACCTCCAA
>MJUU01020174.1:0-21740 GCA_002080025.1 Modiolus philippinarum
GTCCAGCAGGGACAGGCGAGACATCCTTTAGGGTCATCACTTGTTACATCTTGTAAATATTATATTATTAGTAATATAAATATGACAATGTTGTTATCAGAATAAATGTTGTTCTTAGAATTCAGGACTTTCGAGTTAATTATTTGTCACAGAAAAGGTTCTTTTATTACACAAAAAATTAAAACATTCAGCCAACTGGTGGACTTTTAAATCAATTAAAGTCTGTTTCACTTCCTTTAGATAATGGAAATTCTCTTCTGTTGACTTTAATATTGCATATTTCGGCAGGGAATTTTGCATGGTTGTGTAAAAATATTGTTTACTTCTGAAACCACTTTTAATTTGATGATTTCCTATACAAATGAAAAGAAAAAATGCTTTTTAAAATTGCCCCATGCTTTAAAAGGGAAAATATTTTCGGCGCACCATTATCGAGAAGACTGGACCATTCTGAAATAGGTATTGGCAGGTATTACCCAAAGTCAGATGATAAACAAGTCTCACTTTGGATTTACCATGTGCTTGGACCCCCCCTTTTGATTAAAGAAAAAACATACCCGTAAATGAAATAATTCAACAAAATACCGTAACATGTAATTGAAATATACATGCATTAATTGCAAAAGAAATATTTGAAAGAAATTGTTAATGTACTGCTAATTTCTATTTGTTGTTTACAAACAAAGTGTCCATGGATTACAATTGTTAAACTCGAACGAGTACACCTTACTATTAATAGGTAGGTCAACTCGGATTATTTATTTTATCAAGTTACTTGGTCACCCTTAAAATAGGACAATCCGTCACTTAGAAATTTTCACCTGTTTGAAAAAAAATTTGAAAATGCACATGACTGCACACTTTTGTGCATGTCGTAAACGGCGAATTCAACATTTTTCAGTTATGTATGGTCATTCTTGATTTACATACCAAAAATGATAAAGATTGGTGAAATAATAAAGCTAAAATCGTAAGATTTCCATTATCTAAAGGAAGTGGGACAGACTTGAATCAATGATGAGCATTTTGTAGCACTCAAGCCATATTGTTTTTCCTAAAAAAATGAACATAATAGTTGCCATACAGCAACTGTTTTGATACACTTCATTTTATAAGTTAACTTTAGTTTGCTTCTATAAGAAGGTTTCTCTAATGATATGTCAAGTTTAAGGCAGTTTTGACCTGTTAGATAAATTTTCATATTCAAGATACGTTGAATAAAGCCCCATGCTTTTTCCCGCCAAATCTATTCTGGATACAATTCCAGGTGTTTATCATTCATCATTGGAGAAAAAGATTACACCACTTTATCCACTCTAGATAGTTAAATTTTAAAATTTTTAATATGCTTGGCAAGCCTCTCAATCAACAATTTTAAAATTTAACTATCTTTAGTGGATAAATATGGTAATGAACCGGGTCTTGTGGTGTAATCTATATATGTTGCCATATATATATATTCAATTGGTCAGGAATCTAGTTTTAAGGGACCTTACTGTTATTGAGGCACTCATTTCTGCCTTTGATATGTTCAACTACATAGAGTTAATCTCTTATCTGGAAAGTCCCATAATAGTTCTTTGTACTTTCTTAACATGTGATCAGATCCTGTTGTAACAGTGCCATCATCATATTTCATAGCAGTTAATGGATCACCTATTGAAGTGACCGCTGGGCATGTGGATGCCAAAGCCTTTTGTCAAGTTATCAAATCAGTTATAAAAGTAAGTTAATAGTAATTCCACTTGATTCCCCACCCCAGAAAATTATATCTCAGCAGTTCTGGTGAAAGGGTCTATACTTATCATCCTTAAATTTGACTTTTTATACCCCCTGCTTTGCGGGAGGTATATGCTATAGTGTTCATGGTGTCTGTCCATCCATCCTTCCTTCCCTCTTTCCATCTGTCCTTCTGTCCGTCCTTCTGTCTGTCTGTCTGTCCGTCCATCTTTGTATACCCAAAAGCTGGTGTCCAATACTTCTCCTAAACCACTGATTGGAATTTCATAAAACTTATGCAGGAGTTTAATTACTATGTAGATGTGCAACATGCATTTTGTTTTCCAATAATTCTTTTTTTGCAGATTTTTGACTTGTTTTGGACTTCGTCATTTTAGCTTAACGCAAACCATATGGTGACCACGTGGTATCCACTACTCCTCTTAAACCATCGATTGGAATTTCATGAAAGTTATTCAGTAGCTTACTTACAACATGTATTGTAGATGTGCACCATGCATTTTGTTTTCCAATAATTCTTTTTTTCAAGATTTTTGACATGTTTTGGAGATTCGTCATTTATTATTAAAAAGAAAGGAAATGGGGTAAATGTCAAGGAGACAACATCCCATATCCAGGTTAAAACGACCCAAAACAAAACATCTAGAGGTCACCATATGGTTTTTTAAGTTTAAGCTCATTTAGCTCAATGGAAATCATATGGGGACTATCTGGTATCCACTTCTTCTCTTTAAACACTGAATGGAATTTCATGAAACTTATACAGGAGCTTAATTACATATTGTAGATGTGCACAGTGCGTTTTGTTTTCCAATAATTCCCTTTTTCTGATATTTGATATGTTTTGGACTTTGTCATTTTAGCTCAATGCAAACCATATGGCTATCACCTGGTATCCAATACTTCTCTTAATTCACTGATTGGAATTTCATGAAACTTATGCAGGACCTTAATTACATATTGGAGATGTGCACTATGCATTTTGTTTTCCAATAATTCCCCCTTTAACCAGATTTTTTACATGTTTTGGACTTTGTCATTTTGGCTCAATGCAAACTATATGGTGACCACCTGGTATCCACTACTCCTCTTAAATCAATGATTTGAATTTCACGAAACTTATGCAGGACCTTAATTATATATTGAAGATATGCACCATGCATTTTGTTTTCCATGAATCCTTTTTTTCCAGATAATTAAAAAAAATCAGGAAGGGGTGGGGACAGGGGGTATCTGTGGCCCTCTAGGCCACAGAAATTCTAGTTTGTTTTATATTATTTTTTTTCTTTATCTTTTTTTTTAAATAAGACTTCTTTTATCAACTGAAGTAAGGAAAATTTCAGATATATATTTTAACAAATAATGGTAGCTTTCCCCTGTTCAAAATTTGACCGATCTCTGCCATATTTTGGTAAAATTATAAAATACTAAAATTGAAAAAAGTTTTTGCTGCAGACATTGGAGATGGCATTTCCACAATGTACATGTAAGTACCTAATGTTCAAGAAGAATCAAACATTTTAGTCATATATTTTGGACAACTTGAAATGACACAATTACAAGAAAACGGATAAAACTAAAATCAAATGAAAGCATAAAAGATTACGTTTAACAAAAGGTAACGCTATGGACTATTACTAGGATGTTGTCTTACCACTATGTGGTGTTCTTTTACTGTTACTTAACATTAATAAAGCATTAGATGAAACTAAATATTGAAAAAGTTTGTTAACCGATAATTTTTGTAACTTCTTGGAGATTTTATCAAATAACTATTGACTATATGATCTTTAACACCTTTGTTTTTCATGAAGATTTTTTTTCTTCAAATTTTGAGTAAATAACAGTAACTTCTGATGTTATTTTAGCATACAAAAAATTTCAAGATAATCTCAAAAAGTGTTTTAATTGTGTACGCATGGGGCAAGTTTACTTTTTGGCTCGCTAACTATAATATATAGGCAATATATAGTTTTATCGGCAACATGTACATTTTTCTCTTTTAACTTACTGACTGATAATTGTCATTATCTCCGTACTGACCTGATATAAGAAAATATCAGGCAATGACATCACGAATATGATGTCATGACTCTTATGACGTTGCGATAAAAACAATAATGGTAGTTTTGAAGGTCTCGACAGAAAATATCACTAGTATCACAGCTCGTCCTATCGGACTCGCCACGATACGTTGATATTTTCTGTCTCGACCTTCAAACTACCATTATTCTATATTAATCTAGATATCCAAGATGTGATTTCAGAAAGGAGGAATTTGTACTCTGTGTCAATGAGAAACATTTTGAAGGGAAAAAGTTGGAACAGATTGCAGCAAATAAATTTATAGTCTGTTTGACTTAATCACAAAAAGAAATCCTTACAACTATGTTTTATTGTTTTATTCTTTGATTTACAAAATTTAATCCATACTAAAAAAACTTGACTCAGCAGTAAATTTTTAAAATCGTGTCATTCAGAATCACAGAGCACAGATTGGAGCACCTCCACCATCATTTGACAGTCCAGTGACACAGGACACAGCTACAGTCAGTCAGGCTACACAGCCAGATTTGTCAGCGGATGTAATGTCTTCCACTACACAGTCTACAATCGCAGCATCTCCAACTCTGGAAGAAAAGGTGGAAATGTGAGTAATGTACTATGACATATTTAAGGTAGATAGACACTTATATTTACATACATGAGATTTTGTTATAAATCAGCACAATCGAAGACCCCATCCTACACACTTGAAATCTGCAATATCTGATATCCTATGATTTAGATGTTTTGCCAATAATTTACAAAGATTTCCTGGAAAATAATTTATTATTTTTCCATTCACAGAGCAAAGCAAAAGATGGAGGAAAAAAGAGTAGAGAAACAAAGAAAAGAAGAAGAAGAAAGAAAACAGAAGGAAGTAGAAAGGAGAAAGCTTGGACAGGACATGGCAAAACTTAAACAGTTTCAGGAAGAACAGAAGAGAAAAGAACTACAAGATCAGTTAGCAAAGGAGAGGGTTGAAAAAGCTAAAGAAAGGGAGAGAATAAAGAAAGAATTAGAAAGAGACAGGTAGTACTTATTGTAATAAAAGAGTTTTCTTTGTCTCACCCGTGATGAAAGTTGTGGAAAAGAAGACATAGGCGTATAAAGTATGATGACGGCAACAGCGATGGCATTAACTTTTACTGAATAAAGGATATTTTGAAAAGCCTTTGATATAGGGGCATCATATACTAAACAACAACAAAAGAAATGCACCACTGATGTGCATTCCTTTGCACCTTAAAATTCAAAAGCAAATATCTCTCAAAAAACTAGTTGGTATATCTTAAAAGGACAAGGCTGATTTAGCCCTAAATTTCGGTGATTTTTTAAGTAATGCACCTGAATATTATCTTTTATGTTGGTTTGAAAGTTCAGGTCTTTCTAAAGAAAAAAATGCAAAATTAAGAACCCATGACGTCACAGAAGGTACAGTTCTGATGTCATGTTAAAGCTACTTTTGAATGTTTTCATAGAAATACAAGGAATTTGGCATATTTTCATACCGTTTTCTTAATCAGAAATATAGAGCGCATTCAAGAACCAATTAGATTATCTACCAGCTTGTACATGTAAGTACAGATGCGTTGGACCTCCCAAGGCATATGAATATTTTTGTGGCTCTTGCATGTGCTCTATGTTTCGTATTAGGAATAAGTAGTCAATAAGGAGTTACAGCCCTTGACCAAGGTAATGGGTGTAAATTTCCTAGGTTAGAAAAAGTTGATTTGTATTGACGAGGCAGCGATTTCTGATCTGAAATTTGGCAGACTTGTAGATTCTTGGAAAATACATCGATTCTGAATGAACATTTTTATCAGAATATAAAATAACATTGTAATCATTGATAATGAATGACGAAAACAAACAAGAGCAACCCAAAATGGCGTCATATGCAGAGATAACAAAGCATAAAGCTGTTGATGATACACCTCTTTCTGGTGTAAAGCCAGTGTTTGTCTCGGAATCGGATGTCTTTGGACATTTAAGTGATAGTTCTACTCCAAATAAATATTTTTTGATGAATACAGAGATATATTCTGCTGAAGTGAAATATCCGGGTAAATCCTGCAATTTGATTGGTTACCTTGACAGGGGATATTAGACCGTATCCCCGTGGTAGCAAAATCACAATTTTTAAAAGCTTTTAACAGAAAAATTATGGCACTTCTAGCAGAATATAAAAGTTATTCGGGCTTCACAGGGGATACGGGTTCATATTCCCTGCCTGTGCCCTATATCCCCTTCGCCTAACGGCTCAGGGGATATAAAACACAGACAGGGAATATGAACCCGTATCCCCTGTGAAGATTCCCGAATAACATATAGTATAGGAGCGTCAGCAATGTAGTACCCTCAAGGTCCATCATAGGTTTACAGAGAATTAGACGTCTCTGGAGAATATATTTAGATGATGAAAGTGAGCGTCAGAATATTTTGTCGAAATGTATTGAAGCTCGTGGAAAAACAGTTATGGTGTACTCTAGAAATCCCAGAGTTACCACTTACGAAAATGAGAACAACATTCGTATTAGAGTGAAGGACATTCCACTCTCCGCAGACGACGGTCAAATCCTTCGAGAGCTTGAAAGACACAACTGCTCAATTTTGACCCACTTTCGCGAAAGACTAAGGTATCAAAATATGCTGACTAATTGCCTTACAGGAGATCGAATAATTATATGTAAAGGTCCACTTGTAGAACAAATACCACATTCCGTAGTGATTGGCAAATACCGGGCGACTATTCTATATCGAGGTCAACCATCTAATAAGGATCTGACATTAAAATGTACTAAATGTTTAAAATTTGGTCACCAAGCAACTAACTGTACAAATGATTGGGTGTGTAAACTTTGTGGGCAAGAAGGGCATAAGCAGAATATCTGTACAAAAGACGTATTTTCAGAGTCTACATCAAACAGCACAGCAGATACAAATGATAACAAATATGAAGAGACACAATGTAAATCTTCAAGTGATAGTGATATCAACAATGTTGAAGGTGATGATGAAAAAGGGTTTGATTCTGATGTCACTCAGGTGCAGGAAAAAACATTACCGAGTGTGAATGATACAGACCCTTCAGATACTCAACCATCTCAATCTTTACTGAAACCAGTCTCTGAACAATCAACCCGCAAAAAGAAGAAGACTAAACGCAAAGGTGCACAGATTAAACAATCAGACATTACAACCTTCTTAGCAGGTTCAACAAATTCCCAAACACCACAAAAAAATGTGAACAAAGTTGGTAGTGTCCAAAAATCTCCAGTGACTCCGACTGAAACCTTACATGACGCTTGTGACTCAGCTAAGCGCTCGAAAACTGAAAAGACATGATTTGTATCTTAGCCTTTATGTAAGGAGCAATAAAACAACTCATTATTCTTATTACATTATTATTAGTATTTACATTATTTCATGACATATTATTAAAACAAATATGAGTATTATATGCAAAGTTTTCTTTTTTTCAATTTTTTTGTAGAACAATCCATGTTTTTCAAATCTTGAATCAACATATTGGTCAAACACTAGGTTACAGACATGAAATATCCACAGCAAATGTCTGGCAAAATAAAAATTAAATACCGGTCTTTTTTTCTTACTCTGTTATATTGTATCATCATGCCTCAATAGTACATTTCAATATAATAATTCTTGAGAAATATAATCATCCAGAAAAGTCTTCAGAGCACACAAGGCAGCTGCACTCTTTGATACTACAAAGTAAATTCATTTTCTGAAACTTGAAACAAATTTTGTTTTGGTCCGGTCAGTCCACTGGAGGCGATACATTAGTGCATATGATATGTTATAGGTGTCTTATAAATAATATAATGGAAGTGTGTGAGAGCTGGTCTAGTCTTCAGTCCTTGTCTTTCATCTTTTATCTTTTGAACCTGAAAAATAAAATAACTAAAATTAAATTTCATTACATAACTACAATTTTTACAAACTCTCTTCAAAATAGAGATTTAAGGTAGATAGACACTGTTGCGCTGCGCAATGCAACTGCGAATAAGAAAAATAAAGAGTCGGGTACGGGGTAGGTTTGATTTTCGGGCCGGAATAGTAATTTGACGGCTTTTCCTTTGTGACGTCATAATTGAATGACAAATGTGAAACGTCATATTTCGTTTACTTTGCCGCGAATTAACTCCCTTTTCCCGAAAATAATGTTTCAACTGGAAACTTTGTAAAATATCTCCATTAAAAGCATGGTGACATATTCATTTTTTAATTGTAACCAATAAATTACATCATAAACTATCTGTTCACAAAAATACATGAAATTCTCATGGATAAAAAGTTAATTTCTATTAAGCTAAAATTTGCCTTTCCATATTTTCCCTGTGTATTCTTTGTAAACTTCTTTGAAAAAATGGCTAAAAAAGAGCAAACTTTGATCTCAATTGTAGAAAAAACAAGCATGGTGACCCATACTTTTTATTACAGATTTTGGGTAAGTAGGATTGATTCTTCAATTGTGCCGACTTACAACAAAATCTCATGGATATGAATATTACTGTCTATCTACCTTAAATACTATTTCACACTTGTACCAAAGCTACTATCCAATAACACTATACTCAAATGATCTTCAATCAGTTGAGTTCAGAGTTGTTGTATATATATGTGTAAACTGTTTGTATATAATTTTGTGTTCACTATTTTTATTTGTGTTTGTATTATATATGCATAGGCTGAATACCATGGTTGAAATGTTATTATATGTTTGTATAAATATTGCCTATACATATACAATTTGTACATGTTTGTGTCTTATGTTTGTTTGTAATTGTACATGTATGTTTACATCCTTCAAATGCGCTTTACTTGTCATTGTGAAGAATGTTTTCAAAGTCACTAAGTTGACCCGAATGTGCCGAATGTTAAAGTTTGTATATACTATAAACACGTGTCTCATATTTGTTTACAATTGTACATGTATGTTTACACCCTTCAAATGCGCTTTATTTGTCATTGTGAAGAATGTTTCTGAAGTCACTAAGTTGACCCGAACAATGTTAAAGTTTGTACATTCCAAGAAATCAAAGTCAATAGTCACAAAAAACATTCTATTCGTGTATACCTTTAAAGCTTGTAATAGAAGTTGACGCTGTTCGATGTAAATATGAAATTAGAACGTCCTTATTACTGACATTGAAATTGATTTTGTTTATTTACACACCAAAATATTTTGGATTTCTGAAATTTACTAAACACTTTATCACGATCTACGGTAATTAAACCAATTAACATGTGATTCTAATAATGCACTGGTGTTTAGTGATGTAACACTTTTATTTGCGATACAATTTTATTTTCTCCCTACGTACATTGAAATTACGACCTTCGCCTTTACGGTAAAACCGATTTATCTAAAGCTTATTACAACTCATTCAATGGAACGTTCTACCGGTAAACACCTGTTAAATACTGTACATACTGTAAACACAGTAAAGGTTAAAAATATTAGTGAGGCTCCTAAAAGGAGTACAGAATACTGTCAACTAAAATTAAACACATGAAAAAATATTTACATATAATTGTACTGTCAACTCTAAAGGGTTGCAACAAGTAATAAAAAGGAAAAGGCTAATGGAATGGACAAAACAACAGAAGTGTGATATTCTTTTGATACAAGAAACACATTTTACAAAAGAATTAGATTCTAAATTAAAAAATGAGTTTATTGGAGATATAATAAGCAGCCATGGCCTAAGCAATGCTAGGGGGGTATCTATATGGGTAAGAAACACTTTTCAATATAAAATCATAGATCATTACACAGATAAAGAGGGTAGAATTATATAACTAAATATGGAAATCAATGATGATATTTTCTCCATTGTAAATGTTTATGCTCCTAACTCGGCAAAAGACAGGAATGTTTTTTTCAAGTCAGTAAAAATGTTAGTAAACAAATATAGTATGGGACAATTAGTGATTGGAGGAGATTTCAATGACATTCTCGGACACATAGATTCAAAAATTAAAACTTCAAACAAAAAATTTGACAAACCTGTAAACAGCCTGAAAAATCTTATTAAATCAATAAAATTAACTGATATTTGGCGTGCAAAAAATTTAAATAAGACTCACTTCACATGGAGTAGAAAAAACAAAACAGAAGCTACTAGGATTGATTATTTCCTTAAATCCCCAGAAATAAATAAAAACTATTTCATGTGACATAAGGCCAGTGGTGATACAATATACAGACCACAATAGTGTATCACTAAAAATAAATATGAATAGGAAGGGAAAAGGTAAGGGGTATTGGAAATTAAATAACAGTATTCTACATAATGAAGATTACCAAAATATGATTTCGAATTTAATACAATCATACAAAGTTAAATTAGATATGTCACACAATAAGGATATTCTATGGGACAATTTCAAAGTAGAGGTGAGAGACATAACAATGCAATATTGTAAGTATAGATCAAATAACAAAAAAGATCGCATCAAATAGTTAGAGAATGAACTCCTAACCCTAAATATGGAAAGTGACAACCAGATTAATAATAACAATATTAGTACTAAAATAGAATGTGTTGAAAAACAATTAAGTGAACTGTATGACGAAAAAATTAAAGGGAACCAAATTAGATCTAGGGTAAAATGGGTAGAAGAAGGCGAAAAAAATTCTTCATATTTTCTTGGTCTAGAAAAAACTAGACAGAGTAAAAAAACAATAACTCAACTTTACAATAAAGATAAGAAAATAATATATGAACAAAGTAAAATTTTAAATCTAGAGGTTGAATATTATGAAAAATTGTATCAATCCTCCGGTCAAAATGAAAACAACATAAAAAATTATCTTAATAAAACTCAACAGTACAAAAAGCTATCCGAAAAAGAAAGCGACTCTTGTGAAGGCCAGGTTACCATCCAAGAATGTACTGATGCTATTTTTAAAATGAAATTGAACAAAGCTCCTGGTTTAGATGGCCTTAATGTGGAATTCTATAGGAAATTTTGGGGTGATATTAAAGATTTAATAGTTCCGGTTTTCAACTTTTGTTACAAAAAAGGAGAACTTACAAACTCTCAAAAAGTAGGTGCTATTTCTCTGATATACAAAAAAGGGGATCCTCTCTCGTTAGATAATTACAGGCCTATTACCCTTTTGAATTATGATGCAAAATTACTTGCTTATGTTTAGCACAAAGAATCAAAGCTGTCATTCCAAATATTATTCACCGAGATCAAAAAGGTTACATCAGGAACTCATATATAGGTTTCAACGTAAGACAGATTCAGGACATACTGTGAAAGTACTATTGTTCGTGGAGTTCTAATTTTCGTGGATTTCGTGGTTCCCTTAAACCACGAAATTAAGCTCTCAACAAAATTGACATTTCCCCTTCAGTTTAAATGTATGGAATTTGAAACCACGAATTTAAGTTCCCACGAAATAGTGATATTTATGAAAACCACGAAAATTGATGTCCACGAATAAAAGTACATCCACAGTAATTGATTACTCTGAAAAGTTCAATGTAGATGGAGCAATTTTATTTCTAGATTTTACCAAAGCTTTCGACTCCCTTGAATGGGGGTTTATGTTCGAAACTTTGACAAAATTTGGATTTAAGAATGACTTCATAAGTTGGATAAAAATTTTGTATTCGAATATCAAAGGTTGTATCCTAAATAATGGGTGGGTTTCAAGAAAATTTGATATCTTTCGTGGAATAAAACAAGGCTGTCCAGCATCTTCTTTGATTTTCGTTCTAGCTGTAGAAATAATGGCTATCAAATTAAGAGAAAATAAAAATATGAAAGGTATAGAAATCAAACTTGATGGAAAAAACTGCTCTTTGAAAATATGTCAATTGGCAGACGACACAACCCTATATTTGAAAACACCAAAAGATGTTAGTTTAGCTATCAATATTATTGAAACCTTTGGCACCTTTTCAGGTTTGAAATTAAACAAAAACAAAACGGAAGGAATCTGGTTAGGACAACTTAAACACTCTAGAGATAAATTTGAAAACATTAACTGGACTTCTGATTCTGTAAAAAGTTTAGGAATTTACTTTGGCTATAATAGAAAAGAATGTGAAAAAATTAAATGTTGAAAAAGGCTTAAAAAATGTGAAGACTTAGTATTAAACTGGACTAAAAGAAACTTGACCTTGTTAGGCAAAATAACTGTTATTAAATCCTTTTTAATACCAAATATCACATATATAGCCTCCTGTATGATTATACCTAAAGAATATATACAAAAATTTAAAACGTTAATATATACTTTTATCTGGGATGGGAAAAGAGATAGGCTCAAACGAAAAACATTATCTCAGGACTATCTTGAAGGTGGATTAAGAATGATTGACATAGATCTGTATTTAACTGCCCTTAAACTTAAATGGATATTGCGACTTACTGAAAATACTCATGACAATTGGACTGTTATTCCAAGATTATATCTTGATAAATTTGGCAAAAAATTATTGATATTTAAAATGAATCTAAAAAACATCAATACATTAGACAAAAATATATTCAAAATACTTCCAGAATTTTATCAAGATCTCATAAAAAGCTGGGTTAATATTAAGTCAAAACAAATAATGACACCCACTAATTTTCTTGAAATTCGGAAACAGATTATATGGGGTAATCAATTCATTCAAATAAATGGAAAATGCATACTCTTTAAAGAGTGGATAAATGAAGATATATTATATATCAACGACATTTTAGATGAAAAGGGATATATTTCGGAAAAAATAGTCTTGTCTAAATTAAAAAATAAGCAGAATTGGATTCAATAATTTTACAAGATAAAAAATGCTATTCCTAAACATTGGCAAAACATTTTACGAGAAGAAGCTTCATACAAAACTAAAGTTAATACAAAACAAACATGCAATCTTAAAATAGTGTTTAATAAAGAAATAAATTTTAAAACTAGTAATAAAGAAATTTATTTGATGTTATTTACTCCTAAACAAAAACCGCTTGGGTTTCAAATGTGGGAAAACCTCTTTAAAAAGTTTCTTGGCTTAAAATTGGACAATACTTTGAATTTCATATTTTACTTTATTGATAACAACAAATACAAAATGTTCAAATGGAAACTTATTCATTTTATATTACCCTGCAAAGACCTTTTGTTTAAATGGAAAATAAAAACAGACAATTTATGTAATCTCTGTAAACTAAAGGAAAATTATAACCATTTTTTCATCACTTGTAAATTCAATGAGGACTTTTGGAAAAAAATAAAAAAACTTCTATCATATTTGAAAATAGATAGTCATGTAATTAATCTTGAAAACTTCGTAGTAGGTTACAAAATACAGGAATCTGCTTATTATGAGATCAATTTTCTCACTTTTGAGACACGGCAGTTCCTATTTTTTGCGGTGTGAGATTTCCTTGTCCTACACTAGTGTAAGACAAAAAAATCACGTGCAGTTTACCGGCAAATATTGTGTTTGCACATTTAGGGTCTGTAGTCTACATCTGCCCTCATAAGTGACCATAAGTGGATTTAATCTATGTATTATAAAATTGTTATATCATTTAAAGTAAAATTATCAATGAGAATACACGAAAAGTCGTCTTTTAAAATATGGCGCGCTCGGGTATACATTCCTGATTTTATGACGGTACAAAAAGGGACATAACTCCTTGTGTAAACAGATGAAAAAGGGGCGATATTTTTGTGTGGATTTTAGTAAATTTCAGGGTGTATACAGTTAGAAATAAAATCAAACACCAGTGGAAGTGCGAGACAAGAGAATCTCAGACACCCTCGGGTAAGATTTCAATCATCTCGGACTCAGCAAGCTTTGTCCGAGACTGGAAATCTTACCCTTGGGTGTCTGAGATTCTCCTGTCTCGCACTTCCCCTGGTGTTAGATTCTTAATATCTCCTTACTATAGTGTTCTTCTCAATATACAAAGCCTACTTTCTGTCCAATGAAAAACATGACAACATTGACATATTTAAGGTATTTAAAAGAGAGATAATCGAAATTTCGAAAATAAATAAATACAGAAATAAACAAAATAGGACATTCGAAAAGACTTTAGAATACTTCAACACACCTTGTTTATAAACCTTTTTTTGTGCGTGTTTACTCCACACATCATAAGTTTGTAGACAGAAACACATCTTAGTTGTATTTTTCGATGATATTATTATCACTCCTTCACGATAACACTGAAACAGTGTATAGATTATATGCTGTCCCTGGGCAACAGCTAGCCTTACCCCCAATCAAACAATGAACCAACTGAAATGTGCTAGTGTCAGGGCTAGGGCCGGCAGAACAATAACACCAGTCCAGTCCAATGTTTACTGGAATTAGTACGTGCGGTAAAAACTACAAATATAAAATTATACACAAATTTACAATGTAGCAAATCGAGACTGAAATACGGGGTTTAAACGGTAATAAATATATAAAATACATTATTAACAATTAAAGTTCATGTTTGAAATGATATTAAAATTAAAGTCACTTATTGATTGGAGAAATTAATAATTTCCGTGCACTACACAAATGAATTGGAAAGTCCGGTTACACTGCTCCATATAAAATTCAAATTTTCTGGAACAATCGACTGATAATTGAAACGATAATGTTATCATCCGAACAGTTAAAGAGTTTGTATATATTTTGACAACTGAAGTTTGAATTTAATACATACGATCGTGGTTTACCACAAACAGAAGTGAGCTCCATAAAAGGTGTCCATGCGATTCCTTGTCTAGGCGTGAAAGGAAGTTTAAATCACACACGTATAAAAACACAGGTGTATAAACTATGTATGGAACACCGTAGGAGGAATAACGATTGTTGTAGAAATAGTCTGCTAAGAAATCAATAGTTGTGGTAAATAAATATGACTGACGGATAAAGTTCCACAAAATAAATTAACAGAATAAATGTGCCAGGTTTGGCAGTACACTCCCCGTCTGATTTCAATCCTTTGATATCATATAATAGACATGAATGTCAAAGTTACAATAATAATGAACGGTGTAATCCAATAAAGGTCTGTGGAACACATAATCCAAATATAAATACGACTTGACTTCGCCAAATATCACGGGAAATCCCAATCACAAACGGATATTAATATGTCACAGACAATGAAACAGTTAATTCCACAGTAATCCAACTATATAAAATGAATATATATGTACACAGTTACTAATAATTGTCCATCTTCTTGGACGGTCATCTTGCCCACGTGAGCACGGAAGTCTTCTGGGAGTCTTCTTGTCGGACAAATCCAAGAGAAATGAGTGTCACAAAATAACGTAAGTGTCACTGAACATAATAATCGCACTTGTATTACTTAAGTGTCACTAGATTAAATCGATGAATGATGTTTAAAGTTTATAAAATGTCTTCTTAGACGGAGGTCTTCCGGAAAAATATAAACGGAATGTCACAATATTTAAGTGAATGTCACTGTAGTATGAATAATCCGGTGTCACTTGTATAACTTAAGTGTCACTAAAATGAGTAACCGGGTGTCACATATATAGCGTGTGAGTGTCACTAAATGTTACTCAACGTACAAACAAAGGTGTTCTTCGGTTGACGGTCGGTACAGATCCAAGGAGGTCCATTCCATGGGGAATACCACACCAAACCATAACCATAACCATTACCATCATCACTACCATTACCATTCCATTGCCAGTTCCAATACCATTGCCGGTTCCACACCATACCATACCATTCCATTCCAATACCATTTCCACTACCAATACCATCACCATTACCATTACATTGCCATGTACCAAACCATCCGCCCATACCAAATATCATACCAAATATCATATAGATAATTGTCAGCTGAAACGTAATGATCATTAGTATGAGACAGACATACGGCGTGTCGGAACACACACATGACAATGACCCATATTTACGGGCATTCGGGTGAATACCCTTTGCTTGTCTGGTAACCATGGTCGTAAGACCGAATTTGTTAGTGTTGACATCTGAGGCATGGAATGTGTCGTCGGGACTGTTTTCCGGGAAAAAGCCCAGACGTTGATCTGTTGCATATGAAGCTGAAATACCATAACAACCAGGAATGTACCAAGTGTACCCACTGTGTTGAAGTGGGCCATTTAAACCATGTAACCCTGGGTCAAGACCCACAATGGTGTATCGATTTGGCAACAAACGTCCTTGTGAGTGCTGGTTGATTTGTGTACCAGACACACGTCCAATATCAGGGTTGAAAATAGAAACCCAAAATGCATACTGAATCAGCTTGTCAAGTTTGAACAAGCACCAATCTTTGCCTTGGGAAGGCGGAGTGGAAATCTCCATGTTCTTGATTACTGATGTCCGTACTGAAGGATCGGGGTGGTGTTCCCCTGACGTAGTGTGTACTACTGGCTCGTGCTGCCCTGGCGTAGTGAGAACTTCTGAGTCCATTACTATCATTTCTGATATGTGAGCCACTGCAGATTCGTGATTTACCAGTTGTTGGTCTGGTGCTAACGGGAGTGGTGCTTCCCGATAACTATCATGACGTGTGTCAACTTCCTTTTCTTTGGTTTTGCTGCATGTATCTGCTACAGCCGTTTCGTCTTGGTGTAACGAGATGGGTTTCTCGTATTCTGGTTTCTGTACAGTTAGTAAGTGTTGCTTGTATAGTTCCAACGGGAGTGGTCCCTCCCGATTGCTATCGTAGAGTGGTCTGACCTTTTTATCTGTCGTTCTAAGGTAGAGGTTTGTCCCTGTTTTCTCGTGTTTGGAGATGGGATCATCTTTAATTTCAAACCCACTCTGGCATGGTCTTAGTATAGAAGCTCTACCAGACGGTTGGAGGTGGGTCCTCATTACTTTCACTTCTCGGGGGATGTGTTGTTTGTCAAGACAGGTTTCGCCAATAATAGCCCATCCTAGACTCAACTGCTGTGCGTACGGTGCCCTAATTGATCCATAAATGCCCCTTTTGACGTGGTGAGCTTCAATTAAGTCTCGACCGATGAGTAACATGATTTCACAGGCCTCATCAACTGGTAATATGTGACGTCTTAAACTTTCCAAGTGCGGATAAGCATCCACAATTTCTGGCGTCGGGATTTCGTCCCTATTATCTGGGATGTAATTGCATTCAACCAGTTTTGGCAGCTTCATTTCAGTATCTCCACTCATAGATCATACAACAAATCCATCCCCACGCCTTCCATACGTTGTCTGTTTGCCGGAACATGTAGACATTGTGTAGCTTTCCGGTTTATCTGTTACTTCAAAGATGTCAAAAAAGCTAGTTGAAGCTAGAGAACGATTGCTCTGTTCGTCGATTATGGCATATGTCTTGATGACTTTATCCGGGTTGTCCCGGTGGAAAACATTGACGGGCAGGATCTTTGCACAAGACTTCCCAGAGTAGTTCGACTTGCAATTATTTGGGTACATCTTGAGCTGACTTCTGCATCAAGGTCTTGATTCTCTGATTTACTGCGGGTCTCCCCGCCATGCTGTTTTGGGGATTCTTTAGGTTTATTTGTAGCCTTTTTAGAATCAAGATGCAAGGCTGTGGCGTGATTATCGCTGCCACACTCTCCACATTTAACACGGGAAGTACAATCCCGCTTTAGATGGCTGTCAGAGTCGCAACATTTAAAGCAAACATTGTGTTCTCTCAGGAGCTTTCTTCGTTCTTCGAGTGGCATTGCTTTGAAACCTCTACACTCAATCAATGAATGTTTTGTCTTATGAATGATACAGCGTTCAAGTGTTGACTGACCACTTTGGTTAGCTTGAGATGTCTGCTTGTCTACATTCGTCTTGTGAACATTCACTTTGGCACTGTGTGCGGGAGGTCTCCCCGCCGTACTCCTTCTTTGATTTGTAACAGCTTGTTCTAAATCATAGTTGAAAGCTGGATTGTTTTTAAATTCAGCCATCTCCCTAACGAATGCGGAAAATTCCGTAAAGGGAGTGAACTCTACGTGATGTGTGGCCTGGTACTTTGACGACCTTGTCGACCATTTGTCCTGTAACCCATACAGCAATTTGTTTACAATGGGATTTATCCCTGACGTTGAATCGAAATAAGCAAGTTGGTTCTGAAATCGGGGTTTCAATTTGGTATATTCGATTTCTGTCAGAATGTTTGACAACTGGAATAGGTGTTTCGGTTCTCTATTCGTTATCTTTGGAAAGCTGTCTAACTTTTTCTTTAATGAATGCTCAACCATTACCGGAGAACTGTACCTGATATCGAGCCTTTTCCACAGTGTATCCAAGCCTTTTGTGGGGTCTTCGGCCGTCGAGTTACGCAGACTCTGTGCATCTTCTGTGGACTCCGGTCCAAGATATTGGACCAGTAAATCTAGTTGTCCCTTCGGTGATATCTGGAGCTCGTGGGCAACATACTCGAAATTTGCCCTCCACATAATGTAAGATTCTGGCCTTTCGTTGAAGGTTGTCAAACTTTTCAAGAGTAGTTCCTTTCGCAGCATGAAGTTTGTCATAGCTGTAACTGAGGTATCAGGCTGATGGCCGGTTGACTGGCTTGGAAATTTGTACCCTTGTCTAAAGGAAGGAAAGGCCTGTTCTGGAGTTACTGGTGTTGCTGGTCTAAATTCGGGAGCTTCCCGATTCAAACGTGAATGTTGTTGATGCTGTGGATACGGTGTTGAAGTGATGCATGGATACCCGCTTTAGCCATGTTGGGTTTCCGTATCTTGTTGTTGGCTAAACCTTACAGTAGTGGTCCTTAAAGGGGTTGTTAATCCAATTTGCTGTTGGTCAGTAGGAGTACTATGAGTTTCTGTTTGAGTAACAGTCGTCACTGGATTATTCCCGGTAATTCCATAATTTTCGTCAGTCCCATGGTGCTCAGGAGTGTTATGTAAATGGGTATTTACAAAGTCTGCTACTCTTTTTAGCGGGTTTTCAGTTTCTTCCGGAAGCTCTTGTGATCTTCCGTCCTCGTCTTCGTCTCGCTCATATGCACGGGCCTCTGCGTCAAGCTTGGCAGCTTCCTTGTGCATCTCTAGTATCGTGAGTTTGGCTTCATACTGAGCTTGTCGTTCGGCCTCTTTCCGGATCCTCTCGGCCTCTAGTTTAGCTTCTTGCGCCTTTCTTTCGGCCTCTTGCTGGGCCCTCTCGGCCTCTTGCTGGGCCCTCTCGGCCTCTTGTTTAGCTTCTTGTGCCTTTCTTTCGGCATCTTGTTTAGCTTTCTTGTCAGCCTCTTGTGCCTTCCTTACGGTTTCCTGTTGAACCATCAATGCTTTTTTCTGTTCAAATGCAATTATGGCCTTTGCAGCGTCTGCTTTTGCTCGTGTTCTTCTTGCCAGACTGGAAGCCTTGGATCCTTGCGAGTTGGTTTCGCTACGATTGTATTTTGAACTCGATGATTTGTTATCTTTGGGTTGGCTTACACCCCGTAAAGTTGTAATAGCTGTCTCGTACATGCGATGTCGAACTTCAACTACCGGGGTAGCTACCTCCAGTTCTTGTCTGGCCATGTCTGTCCTCTGGGTACTCAGGAAGCCAAGATATTCGTCATTCAGTTTTCTATATCTTCCGTATGCTTGAACGATGTTTTGTTCAAGCTCCAGTGCCCTTATCACCTCTGATGGTGGATAGTGAGTCTCTTGTATCAGGGCGTTGCACCTTGACCAAAGTAACTCTCGGTCTTGAGAGTACTTCTCTTGTCTCTGAACGTAGGCTTCCTCGCCCTTCTCCGTAAGACTGTGTGTCCTAAATGCGGGAAGGCCCACCGTAGTTGGAACATCGTCATTTGTTTCTGGGCTGGTGCCCGATGGGAACGTGTCCTCAAAGGTTGGAGTGTCCCTGGTCCCCTGGGTTGGGGTATCCCCTTTCGCCTTATTGTCAGTGGCTGAGATGCTTTCAAAATTATTGTGACGTGCAGTACGGGTGCTTCCCGAAGCCTCACTCGCTGGTAGGTTGTGATCTTTTAACTATGCTGTCCCTGGGCGACAGCTAGCCTTACCCCCAATCAAACAATGAACCAACTGAAATGTGCTAGTGTCGGGGCTAGGGCCGGCAGAACAATAACACCAGTCCAGTCCAATGTTTACTGGAATTAGTACGTGCGGTAAAAACTACAAATATAAAATTATACACAAATTTACAATGTAGCAAATCGAGACTGAAATACGGGGTTTAAACAGTAATAAATATATAAAGTACATTATTAACAATTAAAGTTCATGTGTGAAATGATATTAAAATTAAAGTCACTTATTGATTTGGAGAAATTAATAATTTCCGTGCACTACACAAATGAATTGGAAAGTCCGGTTACACCGCTCCATATAAAATTCATATTTTCTGGAACAATCGACTAATAATTGAAACGATAATGTTATCATCCGAACAGTTAAAGAGTTTGTATATATTTTGACAACTGAAGATTGAATTTAATACATACGATCGTGGTTTACCACAAACAGAAGTGAGCTCCGTAAAAGGCGTCCATGCGATTCCTTGTCTAGGCGTGAAAGGAAGTTTAAATCACACACGTATAAAAACATAGGTGTATAAACTATGTATGGAACACCGTAGGAGGAATAACGATTGTTGTAGAAATAGTCTGCTAAGAAATCAATAGTTGTGGTAAATAAATATGACTGACGGATAAAGTTCCACAAAATAAATTAACAGAATAAATGTGCCAGGTTTGGCAGTACAGATTATTTTTGTTACTTACCTAAATGTAGTGATGCTGCACATGTTGAATACACACGACACTATAATCACAGAACGAAATACGGTGTAATATTTCCGAGAATGTAATAACACACTGTTTATCAATCTTTATATTATATGTATGTATGTAAATCTATCAGTATAATGTAAATCTTTCTGTAAAAATTAACACTTAAGATCATTTCTTTATTGAATATTCTCCCTGGATATTCAATAAATTAATTTAGCAGGGATACTTAGCATAATGCTGTACGCTAAGTAATTTGTTAACAGCATAAAGTGCAATAAAAGTTAATTGATGTGTTAAAAAAAAAGGAATAAGTTGTCAAGATGTGTTCCAGCTACCAAAGTATGAGAGACTTAAGTTCAACTGTATAACTTACAATGTAAGCTTGATTGTCGCAACTGAAAGCCAGTTGAGCAATACAGAGTCCTGGGGGCCTCTGGTCTTCACAATTTTAGAAATATGTGTAAACTATGAGACATTTTAACATTGAGGTAATTTGGGATGCAGTCTATGTCAGTCATGGACCAGGTGAGCTATACATGCTCTTGAGAGCCTCTAGTTTAATAACTTGTTTCCTTTCCAAGCTATGAGAGGCCCAACGGGACCAAAATTGCAAACATGCAAATTTCCTAAAAATTTTTATTTTCATTTGATTTCAATGGGATTTTTTTCTTTAGGCTCAATGCATTGTAGGCTTTCAGTAGTATGTCAACAGATGTTGTGTAGCTCTTACCGTTTCTTAGCTATAAGGGGTCAAAGGGACCAGAATTGCAATTTTTTGCTCGCCGGGAGAGCTATTGTCATACCCCTGGCGTCGGCATCGGCGCCAGCAAAACTTTAACCTGGCTTGTGGAATTGAGACCTGAATAGCTAGGATGTTGATATTTGGTATGTGACTTCCTTGTGATGAGAGCTTTCTTCTGGTACTATACTTGTAGACATTTTGACCTTGACCTTGCCCTTAGGGCAATTTTCAAAAAACTTTAACCTTGCCTCTAGAAGGTAGGCTTTTAGTGGTAGGGTGTTTATATTTGGTATGTAAATTCCTTATGATGAAAGCTTTCTTCTGGTACCATACTTGATGACATTTTGACCTTGACCTTGCCCTGAGGGCAATTTTTAAAAAACTTTAACCTAGCCTATAGAAGGTAGGCTTTTAGCGATAGGGTGTTTATATTTGGTATGTAACTTCATTATGATGAGTGCTTTCTAGTGGTACCAAATTTGTAGACATTTTGGCC
>MJUU01020177.1:0-10671 GCA_002080025.1 Modiolus philippinarum
AAAAATCAGCTAAGGACAGAGATCGATATCAACTGTTATAAAATTGGTGGATAGATAGATTTAACTGAAAGATATGCAATTGTGCTCACTGAAAGAACTATGAAGAAATGCAAAGAAGGTTGCTTGACAAAGACAGCATTGACATCGATGAACATGAGTCGTTCGTCTCCATTATAAATCGTTCCGCATTATCGGCTAGAATACAAAGAAGGCCTCCTTCATATTTAAGAGACTTTTTTGCTTGATAATGTTTATTCACTTTCATTGAATTGACCAATAACAATACTCTAAATAGTTATACAAAATGCATGTTTACTCATGGTTCCTATCTTCGTGGTATCCTTTTGCTAGCTTTCAGCCAAAATAACAGTGACCCTTGATAAGTATGTACCCCCCCCCATTTTCTGCCATGCCCATCCGTCTGTCCGACACAAAGTTCATCAGCACATCCCCTCTGAAACTACAAAGCAGGATTTTATAATGGAATAAAAAAGATAACAGGAAACACCTACAATGGCCGAAAAACATAGCCATATGCCAGAAAGTAAATAGGAACTGCACAAGAAAAAAAACCCACAATAAAAATACAAAAGATAAACATAAACAACGATAGGAACTCGGGACAGCCGGACTTGGTACCGGCACTAGCAAAAGCCAGCGGTAGGGTTAAACCGGTTTATGGGTACCCAAACCGGTTTATGGGTACCCAAAACTTAGTATCTAGCAACTACACCACATGTAGTTGTGCATACTACTAGAAAATCTTATTAAATTCCCAACTACTCAACATAATTATAAAAGTTGGTATGTAAGAAGTGCATATCATATTATGGTCCTTAGAAATTTGGCAAAGGTCCTTATGTAACAGCTTGTAATTAAGCGAAACTCCTCTTTAACTGCTTCACAGAAGGTAATGAAGCTTGATATACAGTGAGGCACCCTCATAGTAATATAATTAAACTTTACATGTATCAAAATAACCTAAAAAAAACCTTCAGACTCGTATCTTAAATCTGGGGAACAAAGGAGACATCGTTTTTGGTCATCAAAAGTAAACTTTTATTGATACTGGAACTATTTGTTTGTTTTGCCTTATTAGCTAATCAGACCAAAAGGGTAAGTGTGAGCTCTTGCCATCACTTTGCGTCTGTCGTCCGTCCGTTAGCTTTTCACATGTTGAACATCTTCTCTGACACTACTGGAACAAATTTAACAAAAGCTTTACAGGAATGATATATGGAAAGTCATTACCAAATATGCTTATTTTTATCGGACCAGAAAAAAAACGCGACCGCCATCGCTGAACATATTTCAACATTGGACCCTATAAGAAAATCATATTTTGATCATCTCCTCTAAAACCACTGAAGCAAAGTCAACCAAACTTAACAGGAATGATGTAAGGAAAGCTACGACACAGAAATTTATCGTTTTGTTCTGACCCAATAAGAATCCTTACTTCAAGAGTTGAAATCCCGTTAATTAAAAAATTATCGAACAGACTTCTCAAGAGCCTTAGTCCATGAGTCAAAAAGACAAATCAGGTGGAAACCACCGGAAAAATTGGTGACCGCATGCTCTTGACTTGGTACAGGTATTTCAAAAGAAATGGTGGATTAAACCGTTTTTATGGCGCGCCATACCTCCATTGCCGGGTAGTGTCCGGTGGCAACTCAACATCAATAGCTATTGAAAGGTTGGAGACAGTTAAAAGAAATGATCATCTCAGTACCAAGTACTAAGTAAAAAAAAAGAATTTCGACCGAAACTTCAAAATATTCCATAAGGGCTTGATATCAAATGAGACGGAATTTTTTGAAGCTTAATTAATAAGGCGGTCACGGAGATAACTATGTCTAATGAGAAAGTCTATTAGAATCAACTATAAAACACATAATCCGTAAGCAGGAGAAGCTGGAATATAAGTGTCCATGTTAGAGAAATTAGATCGTCTCTTTTGTCCTAAATTTAAGAACTGAGATAATGCCTATTTTCGTCAATTCGAGATGTAAGTCCAAAAAAAGATGTACATCTAGCGGTTTCTGTGGTTTCCTTTATTTCTAGTTCTGGCTGATAAATCAATGGGATCCATTTAGCAAAAGATGGGTTATTGATAGAAAGAACATCATCAATATATCTATAAGTGATCATAGAATAACATTAGACCCAAGGGAAAAACATCATTTCACCAGCTGCTCTAAACTATTAAAGTAAATTTGACCAAGCTGTACTGGATACATCGGCAACCGAAAAACGAAGCAAAAATATAGAAAGGGGAAAATCTTAAATAAAAAATCCAAAGAACATGGCAATTCATATATCAAACTAAAATTAAGACAACCTTACAAGGCAAAAGAAATAAAGAAAAACACACACAAAAACTCCACAAAACTTAAGCACTTTCAGTGCAAAAATTTTGAGATATCATCATTTGCTCCGAAAGGGTAAGCGTGATCTGCTTCACGTGGGACACCCGTAACACTGCCAATGAAAAGTCTGACATTGTCATAGTCTGTGTCTGTCAACTCGGTCTACTACACATTTGTGAAGTATTGAGAACCGGACAGTCATACTAGTCAAAAATAAGAATAGCTCAAAGACAATGGCAACATCGGAAACACAGATACAAAGACATCACACAAGTGCGGAACAGTAGAGAAAAATAGAGACACATATACAGTTAAACAACACAGACCCAATTTAAAACCATTGATGAGATCAGCTGCACCGGTAGAGTAAGTATCTCTTGCTTCTTATAAGACACTCGCCATGTTGAACATGGCAAATCCGGAAGTAACCTAAAATCCAGTGGAGGAAACAACCATCTTGAGCTGCTGAAGGGATAGATCTGTTGTCATCTGGGAAACAGATATTCCATAGCAATCCACAAGATCGTGGTGACTACCGTAAAACTTCTGCAGTGATGACTTCAAGTTAAAGGTAACATATCCTTGTTTAGAAAGCCTATTTGTGAGCAACCGGACCCTATCAAGAAAGTCACTGTATCGACCAAATGCCCTTGAGTTTGAATGAGTTTACATATACAGGTTCTGTTAGAATATTGCTACAAAGAAAAGGTTAGTTGACGAGTTGGAAAAGTGAAGTCATAGCGTGTATTATATACAGCCTGGTTTGTTGCCTACCTCTGTTGTCAGTTTCAAGGTGAAGGTCAAGAAATGAGGCCGTTGTGGCAGTGTCTGTAGTATCCTGAATTTCGAGCTCTTTCGGGTGCCTAAGATGAAGAAAATCACCAAAGCGAGGGTTGTTTATTGACAAAATATCATCTTTATAACGGAAGATGAAATTAAAGGATTTGGCTAGTTTTTTATTCCTATTTTAAGAAGCCCTTCGATGAATTCAGTTTCATAAGAGTGGAGAAACAGATCGACTGAAAGAGGTGCGCAGTTTGTGACCATTGAAATTCCGATACTCTGTTTAAAAACCAGTCTAAATAACTGAATAAATATATTCTCGATCAGAAACTCTTACATTTTACTTACATTTTATCAAGTCCTCCTCTGTATATTTTTTCTCAGATTCGGATTCATATTTCACAAAAAAAGTATTACAAAAACAGGATAACAGCAAACACCTACAATGGCCAGGAACTACAATCACATGCAACAATTTACAAGTAAACTGCACCAGAAAAACAATAAAGAAAACAAGAGACAAACAAAAAAATAACGATAGGAACTCGGGATAGCCGGACTTGGTACCGGCAATAGCAAAAGCCAGTGGTAGGGTTAAATCGGTATATGGGTACCAAAACCTCCCCTTTCTCTATCCCGTTTCCCTATAGTATCATAAACATGCGAATAAAACCCAATATAGGTAGACTACTAACTCAATGACCACTATGCTTGTTCTCTACCAATGTACTCCGTTCACCGTTCTAACGGGAGAAATAATCTATAAATTGTGATAAGAAACATTGTAACGATCTGTCCAATCATGGTGACGACCGTAAAACTTCTTCTAGTGACAATGGCAACTGTGGAAATAAACCTTAACTTTTAAACTAATCAGAAAATGTATTACATTCAAAATTAAGTTATTTTCAGTTTCTGTTAAGTACATTCAGCGAAAGAATTACATATAATATTAACCAAACAGGAGACGTTCAAGAGCCTGGATCGCTCATCTTGTTCCTATGAGAAGCGAACATAAAATTCATAAACTTTGAAGAGGGTCACCCTAGGAATTTTATATATTAAAATTTAACAGAAATTATTCAAGCAGTTTCAGAACAAAAGATCTTTAAATGCATTTCCCTCAGGGTCCTATGTTAAATTATGTTCCGTACTGGCGGTTTTCTTGAATGAGGTAAAAACATGAAACTCACAAAGTTTGAAGGGGACCAATCAAGGACTATTGTGACCAAGTTTGATTCAAATTCGCTTGGTATTTTCAATCGAGAAGATCTCTGAATGCATTTCCCATAGGGTCTCTAGCTTAAACTATATTCCCCACTAGCTGTCATTATGATTAAAGTAAGAACATGTAAGGTCTGATGTGACCAAGATTGGTTCCCATTGGCTAACTAGTTTCAGAGAAGGTCTTTGAAAGCATTTCCCAAAGGGTGCTATTTTAAACCATGTTCCGCAAGAACATAAGGTAAGAACATAAAAATCACAAACTCTGAAGAGGACCAAACAAGGACTCTTGTAACCAAGTTTTGTTTCAATTGACTAAGGGGTTTCAGAAAATAAGGTCTTTGATTGTATTGTCCATTGAGTCCTATATATGTTAAAAATATGTTAACTGCTGGCTGCCATCTTGGACAAGGTACGAACATAAAATTACAAACCCCAAGAGGACCACTCAAGGACTATTGTGACCAAGTTTGGTTCCGTTGGCTCTTTAGTATCAGGAAAGAAGATCTTTGAATTCATTTCCCATAGGGTCCCTACGTTAAACTTGTTAACCGCTGGCGACCACCTTGGATGAGGTGCGGACAAGCCATACACAATTTTTTAATTGAACCACCGAAGGACTATTGTGACCAAGTTTGGTTCTGAATGGCACAGTGGTTTCAGAGGAGAAAAGCTTTGAATGAAAAGTTAACGATGGACGATGGGCGCAAAGTAATAGCAAATGCTCACCATGGCATAGCCAGATGAACTTAAAAAGGGGTAAAAATGTGAAATATCGACAAAAAATGTCAATTGAACAATTATTTACTGTAGGCTAATTAGATCTCGTGATGTTGACCCCTTAAACCTTTCATGTATTTGAATTTGAATTTGTAATTGACTTTGCAATACGGGACTCTCATGTAATTGAAGGCGGAAACGATCTCCTAAAATGCCAATAAGATGGATCACTGGATTCCTGATCTATTGAAATAAATATGTACCACCATTTAAAACAAATTATTTATGAAATTGAAGTATACTAATAATTTGTCCTACAGGACAATTGTTTAAGGTTAGTGAGGACACCTGACCCCAAGAATAATTCTGAATTCAAAATGGCTATTTCTTAAATATATTACTGTTGAATATATGCCCCTTCTTTGGTATAAATATTGGACCACCTTTCCAGGCGTTTATCTGAGATAAATGGGGTCAAAGTTACCTCCCCCTGAATAATGGTCCGAATTCCCATTTACACTCCCTTTTGACCATATAAAAACCAATTGTACATTGTGTTTGGATTATAAGTCTTTGTTGTTTTAAAGGTATTTCTTAAAATACATCCACTTTGCAATTATTTTTGCTAATACTCACAAATATATGCACATTGAGGTTAGATTTTTTATCACTTTTCGCCCCCTGGAGGGACATAAAAAGTGAAATTCAGAAAAACTTCTGAATTCAAAATTTCATTTTTTTACTTAAATATATACCTTTATACGATATCTTCAAAATATCAAAAAATAAGTATAGCAAACCAGGCTTTTAAGAGACCTTCAAGCATTCAAAGCTGACAACATTGCCCTTCTCCCCTAAAAAATTTTGCCGCCACTAGAACAAAAACTGAAAGTGATGTCACCGGCTGTGCTTGTAGCACTAATACCAAAGTAAAATAGTCTTATGACTGTATACAGTCTTCACTTGACTAGACCAGGAAGTTGTAGGTTACACATGTCAAACCGTAAGTGGATACTTTCTTACCTACTGTTAATCATAAATACAAAAATTTAATTCAAATTTTGTATGATAGTTCGACACCTGACCCCACAGGAGTCCTATAGAGAGATAAAGGAGCGCTCATGCGGGACCGGAAGTAGTTTGTATTTTGAATTGGCCACCATTTGGACCGGAATGGCCTATTATGCTGTATAAAGATATATTTTGGATTGCCTTGACTAAATGAATGAGTTGATATTTCTCATATTTTCTTGTTCCAAACTTCTAGGGAGTGATCTTTATACAACAGAAATCAGCAGGGGCTTGTTCTGGCAGTATTTCTATCACGTCTGCGTTAATTGCTAAGAAGGGGGAGACTGCTATACTTGTTCTAGGGTGAGTTCTCTCTTCCCACAATTTTCAAGTTTTATTTTATCATTTTTTCCACTTTTCTTATCCCTTTGTGTACATAATTTACTTTTTTCACTACTATATCTCTATCTTATTTAATTTTACCAAAGTTATTTCCTTTGAGCACTTTTACTGTTTTAATTTACTATTATTTTCCTTTCTCTCACCTTATTTCAAGTTCATTTCCACGAAGGAATTTGAACTTTTCCCACCATTTTGTTGTTAACATAGCAACAGTTGCCATTTTGATATTTCAAAGACCAAAACTCATATCTACTCATGCTAAGTAACCTTCCTGCCAAATTTCAGTCATTTCGGAGCAATTTGAAAATTTCCTGTCATTATCTGTTCCCATAGCAACGGTCGCCATTTTGATGTTTTTAAAAAACCAAAGTTCGTTTCTACACATGTTCAGTAACATTCCTGTCAAATTTCATTTATTCTGAACATTTTAAATTTTTTCCAGCCATTTACGTGACAGCTGTCCTCACTAACCTTAACTAAATTTTAATTGATGAAAAACCAATTAACCTGAAGCGCTACAAACGGACTTAATATAAATTACCCTTATGAACAGTGTTCATAAATGAGTGATTCCCTCTCAATGTATTGATGTATTGATAATTTTCGTATGATAATAGATTTGTTTCCGGAGTGAACACGACTAAAAAATCCCGTATTCACCGAATGTTCCATTTTTAGCAACAATGCCCATGTTGGTCCATGGATGGTTTAATAACATCTGGTTCATTGGTTTTAGATAAGAATATTTGTTTTTCGTAGCAGTGGAGTTAAAAATATAACCTAGGTTCTGGCTTACCTATTAACAAGATAATGCAAATCTTCATTGGAAACAAACTCAAGTTGGACGTTGTCATCGGTCGCTATAATAAGAGGGGACGACCATTTCATTTTCAGGGGGAGGTTTGGGCGATTTTGCCTAGAAAATTAAATTTATTTATTTTCATGAAAATTTCAAAAAAATGTTTAAAACTATTTATTTGCATTTGCAATAAAAATTTATTCTTCAAACCAAAAAGTAAATCATGTAATTTTTTTTTTGACAAGAAAGACTATAATATTTACTTTCACTGACACCAAGATTAAATTATTTATTTACAAAATAGCCCAACCCCCCCTAAAATCAAATGGTTGTCCCCTGATACCGTCAAGTCTGTCTTATGTGACCTCCCACGTGAACTCTGAAAAGGGTCATATAAGACAGGTGTCTCTTAATACAGGTTAAATCAATATGAAAATCACTACATTGGGATAAAGAAAACTTGGTCACATAAGACAGGTGGCTCCTAATACAGGTTAAACCAATATAAAAATCACTACATTGGAATAAAGAAAACTTGGTCACATTAGACAGGAGGTCAGTTAATACACATGGTCACTAAGGCAGGTTTCACTTTACATGTAATAAATCCATCTTATTTTAAAAGCGATGACCAAAACAGTCAGTTTGAGCTTCATTTTACTCTGTCTCTTATTTATATTATGTTCTCATTCAGCTGGAGAAAATTGAGAATGATTCATATGCCAATTAAGTAACATGGAATATAATGCGGAGCATCTTAATACGAGATTTAATTCTTAATATTTTTAATTTCTGATAGTAACCATAAAAAGTATAGAGTACGGAAGGTCCTATGCACAGGCCTGAAAAAAAGCTCAGCCTACTCATTAAACTCTCTAGTGAATTTTCAGACATAATGTTTGCATTCGAAAGATCAGTGCATTCAGTCAAGTGTGTAAAAAGCGTATGTATGTCAATAGAACAATTTCAGATTCAAAGGTATATATATATGCATGTTTCATAATTTATTATTATTTGTGACGACAATATGTGCCGATATATACGGCACATATTGTCGCCCCCAATGACGTCTGAATGGCATTGACAAAATCGGCACATATTGTCGCCGGCGACAATATGTGCCGTTAAGGTCTAGCACATATTGTCGCCGGCGACAATATGTGCCGATAAGGTATGCACATATTGTCGCCGGCGACAATATGTGCAGGGGCGATAATATGTGCCGTAACAGGATCCACGTTTGATAATATCATGAATAGTAGATAATAGTGTTGCACACTGCTCTATATAATAATGCTGCGGTCAAGCAAGTGGCAAAACTTTTATTGTAATGAAGTCAAGATTTACACCCCAAGCTTACACAATGTGTTAGATTCAACGATATGAAATGTCTACATTGTAGATATATCAGACGTGAAAACCTGACAAATGTATACATTGTTGTCTTTGCACGACGGCGAGTCAATGAAAGGTAGACAACTTGGGGTGTAAATCTTAATTTCGATAAACTGAAAGTTTTGCCACTTGCTTGACCGCAGCAATATGAATGGCATTTTATTATTAGTTTAAATTTAACATCGGTTCGTGAAGTTCAAAGTTTACAAACTAGCGAAGTTTCTTTAGAGATACGTGTTTGTTGATGCATTGGTAATGATTCATGTTCATCTTTAATAAAATTATTGTACAAAAGGTGAAATATAAGGTTAGTATTGAGATATTGAGACTTATAGCTTCTAACATGAGAGCAGATCAAAGATCGGGGTATCTTTCATGAATGTAAAAGTTCCGTCTTTTCTCGAGTGGAGCGTAGCGAAACGAGAGAATAAGACGAAGAATTTCTTACATGAGTGAAAGATATCCCGATCTTTGATTTTGATTCAATGTAAGTAGCTATTTCTTCCGTAAAATACAACAAACATCTGGAAGCCTATACTGTGCGAGTAACGTCGTCGCCTTTCGAGTGTACCTTACATTGTGACGTCAGGTGCTTTATGACGTTTTGTCATCGTTTCGATTATTGTGTCACAAAAATAAACACTTTTGGTTTGTCATTTACCCCATGTTCAACTTTATCTGTCTTAATTAGGGTAGATAACTCCATTTGAATTACCATGATCCGTGCTCAAATGCTGATGACCGTATTATAATATTTATAAAATATATAATTCAATATCTTTTGAATTAATGTATCTTTTATATTTTCTTATAAAATTCCTTCCAATATTTATATACTCAACAATAAACTTTTTTTAACTGTATTTTTTAATAATATCTAATAATGGCTTATTACCAAAAATGTTTTAATTTTCATCTCAATTTTTCATGGCATATTTTCAATGCACAGTAAAATCTATAAAATTTTCATTTAGACTTCAAACGCTCATCCTTACCGCAGGTGTACAATTAAATCTACCTGTAGACCACCTAGGGGCAAACCCATGTAATCAACAGGACAAGACTGGCCAAGAATTTTATGACCCCTTTACCTATTTACGTAATAAACAATCAAGCGATTGCGTAATCATTGACACAGGCTGATGATGTTCTTCTACAACTTATATATGTACACATATACACACATTCACCTGACAAAATACTTGTTTAAGGACATAGGGAATTTACAATACATATATTGTCTCTGATAGCCTGAAATCATATAGCCTTAACCACGGCTAATTATAAAGATGTCAAATACACGTTTTCGGTGCCAAAATAAAATAAAAGCTTTATGTTTATACACATAAGATATATTTTTTTTTTATTAACGAAGATCGTAAGAAACTAAAACATACAAAGTACACTAGAAAAACACAACATAGCTACTTCCGGTTTAAGTTCGGCCATGTCAAATTGCAAATATTGGACAGGAGAAGACAAACTTTGAATGAAATTGGACGAGACTAAATCTAAAATTAAACTGAAAACAAGTACGATTCTATTTAGATTTCATTTCAGGAATATGCAGATATTTGCAAAATGCTTTAAACGTATGCCATTATTAAGATAAAACCGCTGTATGGGACAAGAGGTTTCGGTATTTCAGTTAAAATCTACTAGCGATATCACGCAAAACAACAACATTTTCAAATACTTAGGGACGTAATTTATATTTAATTTAAACTGTCACCAATGTGATAACATTATAGAACACCATGCGATCTGCAAACCTTTGCCAAAATATTTCAATAATAAGTTATTTGACATTTTGTTCATCGTGTCGTGATTTATCTATCTTAATGTTACCGGAAGATACATCATACAAGTCACGTGATGTCCATTTTTTTTTTTTTTGATATGATGTGAGACGAGGTCGCGTGCATCGATCTCACATGGGTCGTCTCACACTGTAAACCAACATTTACG
>MJUU01020177.1:19212-29906 GCA_002080025.1 Modiolus philippinarum
TTTTTTTTTCTTTTTTCGGGAACGAATTTTTATTAAAAAATGGATATTCTCTTGATTTTTAATATTTTCTCCATTTTGCTTTTCCGGCCTTAGGGCCGTAAAAATTTGAATTGATATCTATTAATTGCCAATGTAATAATGTTTAATAGTATGTAAGAAACTTATTGTATTAAACAATTTCAGTTTCAGACAGATTGTAGGTTCTCATATGTCAACATTATCATCGCTCCCCCTAAAAATAGACCATATCCGAGATGTGGTATCAGGATTTACCTGACCACTTTTCAACACGTCACAGTATAAAAAACGTCACGTCACAAAGCCTACAACGTCGTTAAACTGGTCACATGGGGCGGACATGTTTGTGACGTAGGGCGGACAAATCTAAATACCAGAACTCGGATATGGCCTATTAAGCGAATATTTAAAATATCATTCAGACTCAAAATGATGAAAAATAATGTTTTATGCGAATTTGTATGTGTATTTCACTACAGGTGACAAACAGATGTCAGTTTCTATAGAGATAGAATAAAAAAGATAACAGGAAACACCCACAATGGCTGAAAAACACATCCACATGCCACAAAGTAAATAGGAACTGCACAAGAAAAAAACCACAATGAAAATACAAAAGACAAACGTAAACAAAGTTTAAGTGTATTAAAGTCGCCGTTTTGCTCGAAATTGTATGCAAAATTGGAATTTTCCGTTTTTCAGAATTTCTACTGCTTTGACTTTGAGGTATAAATGCTTCATTATAAAGCATTATAAAATTCTTCAAAATATTAATGAAATATCGTTTCAATATGTCTAAGATATTTGAAAGTAAGCTTTTATTTATTTTATACCTTTAATCTCACAAAATCCAAACAATGTGGGAGAGGCATTCCTAATGAAATACATAATTGAAGCTGTGCACAAATTCTAAGTAAAAAAGGTTCACTTTCAGATGTTTTTATTGTGGTCATATGTATAATTTTGACGTTTGGATTTAGAATTTTGATGGTAGCTTGAAAAGCCTGAAGATTGAAGTAACAAATAGAAAAAAACCTGAAATTTTCCATTTTGTATTTGTCTCTTGATTGAAAAATCATGTAAATAATTTTTGTTACATGAAATAAAAACCGATTGTGTTGAATTTGCATCATATAAATGAATAGTAAGATGTATTTGCCATTTGAATTACTAAATAATCACTGATTTACCCATTTTTGTGTAGGTCGGGGTAAACATTTAGGTATTTTGAATCCCACCGATTCTTCTTGCACATTTGTACAATATATGTAGATGGTTAAATGTATAGCTGACAACAATAAGGTTTGTTTCCATTGATTTATTCACTTTTTACCCTTTTTGGGGCCATTTNGGGCTTGCTATATGGTGTGAGGTTCCTCACTGTGTTGAAGACCGTACGGTGACCCCTAGATGCTTTGTTTTGGGTCGTTTTAACCTGGATATGGGATGTTGTCTCCTTGACATTTACCCCATTTCTTTTCTTTTTCATACTTGCACTTTCCATGTTTTATAGATTTAACCACTTTTCTGTGATTTTAGAAAATTCTGAAATACCTGTTTTTCACAAATATTGGAATTTCATCACTTTTTATATAAGAAGCAAAACTGGCAAAATCTTGGGCCTTTCAAATTATTTATTTATGGTAGGTGTGACATTTTCGTATTTTTTTTTCAGTTTCAACGGCAGCAGCATGGGTAGGGGTTCTAACTTTCTATGAAGTTTAGGTAAGATTGAACCAATGGTCTGTGAGAAAACAGTCGGACAAGTTCATGGTCGGCAAAAAAAGAGGACGAATAATAGAAACAGTACAAAAACAATAACTTGCCAAACTTGACTCAATAAACTTAATAAAAAGATGGTAAAGATCCGACATAGATAAATATAAAAATTTAATAAATTAACGTCAAAAGCAGGAGAATAAATAGCTTAAATGAGGGGCACATAAATAACATTCATTGTTTTCTTTAAACAGGTTACGAAAGATGCACATCTGGGATTATTTACTACTATTGTTCATATAATTACTGTTGTAAAACAAATGGAACCTGGAGTTGTGAACCCAACACAAACAATTGTGATTCTGTTGCAGAGTGAGTAGAGAACGTAAATTCTTCCGTAAATGTTGGTTTACAGTGTGAGACGACCCATGTGAGGTCGATGCACGCGACCTCGTCTCACATGGGTAAATGACCAACCAAAAGTATTCATTTTTGTGATACAATAATCGTAACCATGACATAACGTCATAAAACACCTGACGTCACAATGAAAGGTACAATCAAATGGCGACGACAATACTCGCACAGTTTAGGCCTCCAGATGTTTGCTGTCGTATTTTACGGAAGAAATAGCTACATTCGATCAAAATAAAAGATCAGGGTAACTCACGTAATAAATTCTTCGTCTTATTCTCTCGTTTTGCTGTGCTTTACTCGAGAAAAGTCAGAATTTCTTACATTCATGAAAGATACCCCGATCTTTGATCTGCTCTCATGTAAGAAGCTATTACTCTTAACTAAAAGCTAAAGCTAATAATCCAGTCTAATATTACACTCGCCCAATCGCTCTATTAGTCATCAGCCACCAGAGGGCACAGAAGTAAATCATACAGCATTAATGGAAAACGGAAAAATAGGGTTGGCCTTTAATTTTCAGTGCGTTAAGGTTGTAATAAAAGAACAATAGACACATTTTGAAACAAAAAGTAGATTTAGAGATACATTTTACAATAAAAAAATTGTAACTTTTCTCAATGAAACACATTACAGCGACGGTAGAATGTCGAATAAACAAACAAAGTTTAGAAGAACGACAAAAATGTGGATATCAGAGGACGACGATCAAAGACACGATACATCCACAGAACACACGGACATCACACATGTAACTCTTTAAATTTAAACAGTAATAGAAAAAGAGGGCGACATCGAATGCTCCGGAAAAGTACTGAATTCAATGACCGCTACAATGCTGATAACTTTGACCCTTTATTTTAGCAAGATAGAATTTTAAATGGTATACCTATCATGAGCAGAGATAGGATGAGGATTTGTCATAAAAGAAAATGCCTAATCGCTGCTTGAAGGCTAGATATAGCGACCATAGATTCCGTCGGCGTCAAATAATTCGTATTTTGGCACGAGTTGGACTTTTCCGACAAGATTTTTTTGTTTGACCCATATCTCAGCACCTACATGGCATAGACATTGGAAAGTGGTTACATTCTTATTAGTGGTCAACATACTAGCCTGGTTCCGCAAACCCTTTCCGAGATATTTGTATACGACGAAGGCATACTGAATATTGCGGCGGGAACCAACCTACCAACATCCAATGTTCATATAACAACAATGCATAAACATAACTGGGATTCAAGAATTTAATTTTGATGTAGAGTTGCTGCATATATTCTATTGATGCACAATATGCTTTCGGAATTTCATTCCTGTTCCAACTTTGCAATTTCCTGAAAATGTACAAGGCTAACATTTTTTTTCATAGCAGACATGATTCTGAAAACTAAGAATGAAAAATATGGTTCCAATTCAGGTAAATTTCCTGAAACTTTCAAAGACAGGCCATTTTTTAGAATTCTTGTTCGTAACTATACTTGTCGGATGGATTTTCGTCAAAACAAATATTTCCATCGGTTAGATTTCAATAGTTTTGATTCTTATTATGCAAAATTTCCTGAAAGTCCCGAAGACAAGCAATTTCGGAATTCTTGATAGCAACTATACTTTTTTGGATGAAATTTAGTCAACATAAATATTTTCGATGGTTAGATTTCAAAAAACTTTGATTCCAATTTTGGTAAATTTTCCGAAACTCTCAAAGATAAACAATTTTCCTGCATTCTAATTAGCAACCATGCTTTTTTTGGATAGTTAAAACAGTTCAGTGGTTAAATTAAAAAAAAATATGATTTCAAGTTTAGTAAATTTCCTGAAACTCTCAAATACCAGTTAATCTTGGAATTCTACTGAGCAACAACATCTTCATAGATTGAAATTAAAGAAAATAACTTCAATGTTTAATATTTTTTAATTTCACTGGGAAATAAGTATAGTCATTTAATCGTGAATTTTGTTCCCATGTTGAGCCATTTTCAAAATATGCTCAAATGTAGAAAATCTTGCAAGGTGGTTTCAATTACGTGTACGTCATAGGAATAAAATCAATATATCCTATACTTGTATAATTTTAACAGTAGAACATGGCTGAAAACAGCTTTTTGTGATCATTTAAGGTAGTAGACCTAGGTTAAGGGAGATAACTCTTTAAATCAGCACGGCGTTTGAAACAGTCAGTTTCAATGATGCCTTTAAAGCATTTATGTGAAACAGAATAAAAATCATCTATGTTACTTAGAAGCTTAGAATATATTTGTGAAAATGATCTAAACAAACATACATATGATTTTTTAGAGTTATGTCCCTTAACCTAAATCTACCTCCTTAAGCCATTTTGTCAACCTCTTTAAAGGTGGTACTTCCCGAAGGTCAAAGGGAACTAAAACCTTTTTTTTTTTGTTGCGAGTGTAAAAACATTTGTTCTCATCAAATTCTGTCGAAATTGCATTCAAGTGACAATTTTAGTGGCTGATTTTATCTAAAAGTATAAAAATGCATTTGAATTGATTATGTTATGAAAGTGTATAAAACATATGACCTATTATGGCGGATTTTCAGGATCATTAACGTATTTTATTTGCAATTAATCAATGAATATACCTATTTTCCTCTAGAAACACCTATAAGAACTCCTCAAAACTAATGTCTTTCGTATGTTAATCAATTACTCAATGTTCTATAGAATTCTATTGTATACCAATTTGTACTGCCCGAAGAGGTTTACCTCGATACTACAGTGATGACAAATTGGTATACAAAAGAATTCTATTGAACAATGAGAAACTGATTAACAGACAAAAGACAGGAGTTTTGAAGGAGTTCTTATAGGTGTTGCTAGAGGAATATATGTATATTCATTGATGAATTGCAAATTAAATACGTAAATGATAAAGGAAATCCGCCATAAGACAGTTTGGTAGAAGATTAAATGCATTCGCAAAATGGGTATGCTGAAGGAAATAAATTCACAGGAAAGAGGCCATATCTCTTTCAATCTCGACCTGCTATATGTATTTGTGTTGTATAATAGGACCCGTAAGTTTCGTTCATTTTTTAAACTTTCGAGTATATAAATTGTATCCGGATGTTGCATTTATTGCGAAAATATGTGACGTTTGAAACGTCTCTTTGAACGTCATACTCTTTTATCGTCATGGGAAACATTTTATCGTAAAAGGTTACAAACCACCAATTCAATTCTTTAATATTTTCAACTGAATTTCTCTATATTCAAATCTGTCTGGACAATTTATATCAAGTTAACTTTAGAACTTTATTAGAAAGCACTCAGACACATATTAACATGTATTACATGAAGTCAAATATGCATAGCATAATTACAAACATAACAGAATGAGTATGCATTAGTAAATAATAAACATACTAAGCATATCAGCATATAATCACGATACTTATAATTATAAAAGTTTTGAAACACTTTTAACAAATATAGATAATTTTTTTAGTACTTCACAATTAAAAAGTGAAAGTAAACCTTCCATTTTGAAATAATTGGGTCTTCTAAAATAGTAATTTGGTAAATAATTGGTACGTAAGTTTTCAATGTTTTTGGTAAGAACAACAAAATAAAATATGAAACTCATTGCCTATTTCACCATTATTACATACATGTAGTTGACATATACGGTCATTTTTGGGGTAGTCCAAACCACCGTCCAGTTTCGATTGGGGTGTAAATATTACATTCGAGTAATCTTAATAAATAGTTTTTCAAACCAGATGATTTTTTTGAAGACAGAATAGAATTGACCACGGGAAGACGACAAAATATCATTAAATAATGTTTGTATAAAGTTGTCCTTTAAAATTTGGTGGACTTGCTTAAAATTAAAACATGCAAACGGGTATGCAAATATATAACTCATACCAACATTATTCCATAATTTGTGTATAAATTCAATCCATGAAAACATGTATATATATTCCGAAAGGTGTATATCTCGTCAACATCATATCAAAATTTCAGTAAACCTTTCAAGCTTTCCAAGAGAGTTCCGAAAGTGGGAAAACCCAATCAATAAATATACCTTTTCACAGCTGAAATTTGGGCATTAATAGTTTACCGGAAAACCCTATGATAGGTATTCAAAGGATCATTCTTATCAATTAACTTTGATTTCAAAATAAGCCCCTTATATCACTGTTCGAACAGGTGTATCATTTATTTCATTCCGACATATATTTATTATGGTGAAAGAATTAAAATTTTCATTCAGGTTATAAAAGGGCTATTTTCACATATATTATAAGCTCTGATTGGCTAAATTCGCGCTGTCATATGACGAGACTAACAGACCCTATAAATCTCCTTGTTATTATCATTTTTTGTAGTCATAAGGGTGTATCATTCAAAATATCTTAAAGGGTAGGAAATAGCTACTCGACAAACATTTTGAAAAATATTAAGCTGACTTTAAAACTATCTGTTCAAGAACAGGAAATACACGAAAACCAACCGTAGCACGGTATACCACCACTCCACCTTACAGAAGACCAAACTCAACCGTGACAACATATACCACACCACCATACAAAGTACCATCGAATGCTTCAGCCACAAGTAATAATGATAACAGGTAAGTACACTAATATCTAGAATGAAAACATTTAAATTCAACCGTTTGCATGGCAAATATTTTCCTAAAAGACCTGCAATGACAGATATTCGTAATAGGCCATCATTCCCCCATCATATAAGTTATTACTCAATATGACATTAATTTATATGAGTATATAGAAAAGGGGAAAATTTGACAGCTGCGAATTTTTCATCCTTCCCAATGGTTATATCAGCCTACAAAGTACTTCCGCAAAACCCGTATCTGGTTGACCCGGATATATCAGAAGTTGACTTAGATATATCAAGCGATTCTCCCCAACGTTTCAAAGGTAATAAGTATATGTTATCGGGCTCTTGACAGCTTTGTATCGTAAAATATCAACCCGTGAGCCAGAATATGAAGCGCAGGGGCGAGTGAGCGTAGCGAACGAGCCCCAAGCTTCATATTCTGACGAGCGGGGTGATATTTTACAATACATCAGCTGTCAAAAGCCCGATAACTTGTTTATCATCCTTTATTTTGTATTTTAGATTTGTAATTATTGAACTTAGGTTTCAAATTCACCCAAAGTTGCGCGGGAATTCGGCATACATGTCATTCTCGCTTTTTCAACAAATTTTAAGCTTAAAAACGTGTTTTATATTTTTTTAATCATTTTATTGGCAAAGGTTATGTAGCTGGATGAATATTTTGACCGAAATACTCTTAAATGTCGATTTTGAATTTTGCAGGAACCTTTGGTTGTTACGCTATTCTATCGTTCCTTGGAGCTTTTATGACGTCATAATGTGAAAACGTCAAAGCTCTGCAGGATATATCAATGACCCAGTTTCTACAATTTTTCTGACGTCTAGTTTATCTATTTGTGTAATCATGATTCTGTTTTGAATACCTAATCGGAGACAGCAAATGCAATAGATGTTTATTTTTAGCCATTTTATTTTATTTGAAACCTTGAAAAAAAGTTTTTGCCTTTGAAACTTTGGGAGAATTGCTTGATATATCCAGGTCAACTTCTGATATATCCGGGTCAACCAGATATGGCTTTTGCGGAAAGGCTCTACGGGCTGATATAACCACGGGAAGGATGATAACTTTTTTTCAAGTGTTCATGCGAAATCAACTTGATAAAAGTAAACATCTATTTCATTTTCTCTTTCCGAGTCGTCTTATAGTCAAAATTACACAAATAGTAAACTAGACGTCAGAAAAACTACAGAAACTAGGTCACTGATATATCCTGCAGAGCTTCCATGTTTTCACATTATGACGTCATAAAAGCTCTAAGGAACGATAGAAGAACGTAACATCGAAAGGTTGCTGCAACATTCAAAATAGACATGATTTCGAGTACATCGAGTACAATTTTCTGTTGATAAAATGTTTAAAAACTACAAAACAGTTTATGCAACTGAAAATTGTTGAAAGCGCGAGAATTCCCCGCGTGAAATTTTAAGAATTTGAAACATCAGTTAAAAAGTTACGTATCTAAAATACAAAATAAAGGATGATAAACAAGCTATCGGCCTTTTGATAAATCAAATATTATATACATACTGCCAGTTGTAGAGGGTGTTATGCTGGAATATCACACAAAGTAAATATATCACCCGAGACGTAGTCGAGGGTGATATATTTTCTGAGTGTGATATTCCAGTATAACACCCTCTATACAGGCAGTATGTGTTATATTATATTAAATACACTTGTCAATACATCACTCAAGTAACACAAAGGATAAATATTTTAAACAAAATACACCCCNAAAAAAAAAAACAAAAAAAACAAAAACAAAAACTATAACAAAACAAAAATACAAAACAAAACAGAAAGACTAAAGAATATAAAACAAAACAAGAAAAAGAAAAAAAAACTAAAACTCTACAAATACATGTAGTTCACAAATTAATATAACCATTAATACATTAAATGTAATCAATATGAAATACTGTTTTAGTGGAATGAAAATTAACTTTGCGATTATTGTGTGCTGCATGAAATTATTTACATTTTACTTAATCCAGTTACATTTTAACCAAGAGGGTGATATATCGAGAGAAGGTTGATATATCGGGTTGATCTATCAGGGTGGTATATCCGTGCAACCAATGGTTGTGTAGAAGGCGGAGCTAGTTATGCTAATCATCCAATAGAATCTGAGGTTTTTTGTATGAAGTATAATATTGTAAAATATCATCTCGCTCGCCAGAATATGAAGCCTGTGCTTCATAGTCTTGCTCTCGAGATGATATTTTACATTACATAGCTGTCAAGAGACCGATAACATATACATGATATACCTACTAGTCCTACCAGGCTATCTGGTATAAATTAGATGAAAAAAAATAGATGATAATACCGGATGGCACTTCGTGTCGCTACTTGCAGACATGGGAAACCAACGACAAGTTTAATGGGTGGTTAACAAGTCAACTCGAGGTATCTCTTATGCCTACTGTAGAGTGTCTAACAGAGGCTTTAAAATTGACCAATGACTGCAAAAGAAAAGGCAAAAAAGGTTTAAAAAATGCAATGCTTGCTTTATTTATAGAAGAATGGAATAAAAGGAGAAATGCAGTAAATGTACATCAGACAAATAATAAAGGAGAGAGAGAGAGTGATTTCATTAACAATTAAGCTTAAATCTTTAATTTTCCCAAAAACAGTCAACTGTAAATTCAAATCAAGGATAACAGCAACATAATGATTAACATCAAGCACTGCTTTTTATTTCCCTTTAACAGTTAAAACGAAGTAAAAATTTAACAGAAATTAAAACACCAAATGCTTCAAAAACAGTTCACAACTGATTTATTTGACCAAAAATATTTAAGAACCAGCGGAAATGCCCAGAACACAATAAAGGAAGAACGTCTTGTCTCCCTCAATAAAAAGTAAAGTCTTCTATAACCCCTAGATGTTTGTATTTGATAAAAAAGAGCATCAAGTATAAGACAAAAAAAAAATCGCGCAAAACACCACGAAATCTTACACGCCTGAAAAGGAAGGCCGCGCATAAAACCCCCATGGAGTTTTTTAAAAGTTGGCTGGCATGATACCCGAAAGATGTATTTTACGAAAAGTTATGACGTTTCAAACAAAATTTGTAATGTCTAAGTCCTTATATATATATATTTATCGGTAATTTGTATGAGTTTCCTTTGATCTCATGAAGCAAATATTTTTCAATATTTGCTACTGCCTGAACACGAAAAAACATTGGCAAAAAGTATCTTAGGCCATGCCTACTTTGTCAATCAGAATCAATGAAACAAAGAAATATACATCTTACAGGGACTCTTGCCGTATCGTACAAATTCTTTTACTAATCAATACTAGTCAATTTCACGATTTGTGAAAATTAATATTCATTTTTAAAATTTGTTCTTTTAAAGGATTTAGTTAATTACCTATAAAAAGAATATTGTGCGGTTATGCGGATGTAAACTTGGATTCTATTGGCTGCTTAACCACCTGCTAAATAACCATGTCCGCCATACACAACAAGAAAATCACGTGGTCAGCTATTATGGTCATCACGTGACTTTGATGACGTAACGAACTACGATTTCACTCGATAAAAAAATACAAAGAAAGCACGAGAATGGGATGAATATTTTGAATTTTCTCGAAAACCGTTGTTTTTGTCTAATTTATGCTGTTATCCACGTAATCTTGAAAACCTCTTCTTTCAATTGATGCATAACATTTCAGTTTAATTTCAGTCTAAATTACTTCCAATTTGATTTGAAATTACGGTGTGAAAGACTCAATAACTCTCTATAGTAGCTATGTATATTTACGATAAAGTATGAATACTGCAATTACAAAATACACAATAAAACGTCTTAAATCGAAATAATTTACATTTATGCACATATACAGCGGAAGATGAAATGTTACTGTAAAAGAAAATCTACATTAGAACAGTTTAATTTGTAGTTTTGTTACTTCCAATTT
>MJUU01020177.1:49100-73021 GCA_002080025.1 Modiolus philippinarum
CATGGAGCATTTTTAAAAACTGTTTTTTCTTTCAACATGTGTTGGAAATCATCAAATTGAAAGTGGTTCCAGAAGTGTATAATATTTTTACACAACCTTGCAAAATCCGGTGCCGAAATATGCAATATTAAAGTTAGCAGAAGAGAATTTCCATTATCTAAAGGAAGTGAAACAGACTTTTTTTTAAATGTAAAGACCACTGATTCGAATAAATAGAACGATAAAAAAATAGTATTCACTTATAACTTATGGAGTAAACATCAAATCAATCCAGATGAGTTTTAAATCTTCAAGAAAAAGAATCAAAAGAGACAAAAAAAAAACAAAACAAAACAAACAAAAAACAGTTGTTAGAAAACTTTAGTTTATAATTTAATGTCATTCTAAGTTTTTACTTTTATTAAAGAGTAAGTCATAATCTCAACTCAGGTAAACGATCACAAAATTAAATTTTATGTATGAAATCAACAACAAACACAATGACAATAGTTTCAGATAACTTCTAGAAATATATCATGGGGTCAATTGCTAAACTATGGTCTCTGCTGGCATCCGTAATGAATAGGGCATGATCATGACAGAGATTATTTTTAACGGGAACCAAAAGGACTGTTACAATCAAATATGGTTAAAATTGACTCAGTTTGAATGAAATGGTGACAGCGGACAACTAAGCAATAGTCTACCCTGTGAATAGTCAAATGAACTTACATAACACTGGTCTAAGGTTGCTTCATTTTATCAAGGAAGCTCCATAATTGCTATAGAGTAAAATGGAATAAATGCATTTGTTTATGTAACAAAAATTAAATAAATGGAGATCGGCTCATTATGGGTAAGGGAAAATAAGAAATGCTTACTTCGACGCCCTTTCTGTGTTTTTTTTTTTTTAATAAGATGCTATGTTTTGCAGGGTGTCCAATGACATATTCGAAGAAATTATGACAGAAATAAAGAAATATGCCAAGGCCGGAAGAAAGCCGCCTCCCGAGTCGATACCGAGTGCAATATGTTTTGATTTAGGAGGAAGCAGAGCCTCCCATGCTGACGTTTACTACCAGCTGAGAGAACTTATTTTGTTAAAAGGAGACTGTCAGATCAAATCTCTGCAATATTTAGCAACATGTTTCCGATGGAAAATTATATTGGACAGTCAAGCATCACGTGATAGAATAGCCGGAAGTGAGATAAATATCAATGGGAAAACAGTTTTACTGAGAAGATACGACGATATCATGGCTTTGGAATACAGGAAATATCTGAGAGCAAATGGATTTATTGAAACAGTTAAGAATTCTCATCTTAAATAAATATGCAAAATTCAAAATTCAGTCGCAACGTTTTCAGCCCAAAGGCACAATTCTCAGTCAGCTGTTGTTTGTCACCTTTTAGCCCCAGAAAATAACTTGATTTTCTTTGATACTCAGTTCTTGATTACATAAAACAACGGCAGTAGAATACCGAATGAACAAGGGAAGCGATGACAACAAAAATCGAAGTCCAAAGACATGGCAAAAACTGTAACAGATAAAAACAAAGACAACTACAATGTACGGAAATAAAAAGATAAAATTAAGAACTAAGGCACTCATAGTGTGAACTCCCATGAAAACCGGGAGTGACATCAGGTGCTCTGGAAGGGTAAGCATGTCCTGCTCCGCTAGCGACACCCGTCGCACTATCATTGAGTCAATCAAGGGTTGAGTAAAATCCGGTTATGTCAAATCCGTCAAGACGTGAAATCTAGCTGAAAATGTCCGTTTTTTATTTGGGACACAGACACGTCATATCTGTCAATGATATCATGGTGACGGCCATAGAATTTCTGAAGGGATGAAAGTAACAAAGGCTGAACAAAATCCTGATTAAGCAGCTTTTGGGACAGTGTTTTTGTTCTAACTAAAAAGTCACTGTATAAACTGCATGCCCGACAGTAAATTGAATAATTAATAATAATCTGTTGACAATTTTTCGCTGTATACCGAAACCATACTCATTTTAAGCTTATCAAGCAATACATAAATTTCGATATGAATACCGAAGCAAAAATAAAAAATCATAAATCTAGAATAAATTGCAATATAGGATCACACACAGAAAGGTAACACAAATGCCATGGACAAAACATTTTACAAATGCCACAAAAAAGCTAAATCACTTACAGTGTTAACCTCTAAAAACAGCAGTGACATCAGGTATTGCGAAAGTGAAAGCACAACCTGTGGCACCCACTCCCCAGCACCAATCACACTGTTAATGAAAATTCCGGTATAATGGAAAATCCGGTATGTGTCAATCCAGTTATAACACGGGATCTATTGAATGCTGACCACCTTCATTTGCGAGATAGGCACATTGTAACAATCCATCAAATCGAGATGACGACCATAAAGCTTTTTGAATGACAATATTAACCGTGGTAGAACATAACCCTGGCTAAGTAGCGTTGACAAAATTGCTGTATACAATACATGCACGACAAAGCAGAATAACTCGTGAAATGTGCCCTCCATATGCTGGAAATGTTGCATAAAAATCAAAAGTTCTACAACTGTAAAGTCAAAATCATTACGATTGTCATACAGCCCTTGTATGAACCTGTCACTTGGCATACATAGTATTACTATACAGTTATTGACTGGGTCCGAAAACAACAGCTGTTTTGTTTGACCCGAGGACTGAACTGTTGTAAGAAGCCGAAGGCTGAGTGCAACAGTTTAGTCAGAGGGTCAAGCAAAACAGCTGTTGTTTGAGGACACAGTCTATAACTGTTTTGTTATACCTTTTCATGTTCAATGTGTTTTAGACTTTAAGGATGGTCACTCCTCAGGTTTTTGAAACTGTCTCTGACTTTCGGAATTCTCGTATTTTATCCATCATGATGCATTTGAAAATTTTGCAAACGGACTCCCACTTTTCTTTTCAAAATATTTTTGTATACACCTTGAATAAACTTTTGACAAAATTTGGTGAAATTCTTGATATATCTTCATTGTATTTCAAAGGGGAGTTCGGTTTCCCGCCAAAATTTCAGGCGCTTAAATCTCAAAAACTGGCATACTGACCTATCAATATTTTGTGCTTAAAATGATGTATGATCGATGATCTAATGAATAAAAATATTAATTTCAAATCCTTGATATAATAAACTTGAGGAGTGACCATCCTTAAAATATGTTTTATTGGTTTATCCATCTGTTACATTTATGTAATAAATGCCAACTTTCAATTTTGTTCAATACGCTCCATTTCATCTGAATACAATTCACATTACCAATATGGTTGTGCAGACGACAGGAGATCTGTGATATGGGCGTGATAGTTTTGAACCAATCAAAATAAGGCAGGTGGTCAACAGATCGGTATCGGTCAACAGACTGAAAACTGTTGACTGGTCAACAGATCGTTTTGTAGTTTGAGAAATAAAACAGACAAATTGTCGATTTTTTTATATAAGGGAAATTTTATAAGGTATAACAATCTATTTTGTTGAATTGTTTAGGCGGAACAACCTTTCAACAGTACGCACATTACTAAGTGTATGGGAAGTGCAGCCAAAGGATAAACCCGCCCAACCTTATCGATAAATTTGAGTTATACACTTTTTAAAATTGCTGAAGCCACAATCATAGACTCAAACTTGGTCATAATTGTGTCTTTTGGTGTTTTTTTTAAACTGTATCAAGCAATTTAACGCCTTACAAAAGATAATCACAAGCGAGCAATAAAGGTTAACTTGAAACAAAACAAAGATCTCGTCTGCAAACACTTTTCCAATTAGATCAGAAACTTGGACACAATGATACTTTGTTAATAATTGGCAAAAATACTCTCCATTAGGTCTAAAATTCATCCATGACGACTACCAACGGGACTATAGTTAAACATTGAACCTACTGATAACACATTAGATAAATACTCCGAAACTACACGACCAAATTGAACCAAAGTTAGTCAGAATACAGCTTTGATGGTTTCGTTCAACAAACACGTTTCCAACATAGCTGAGAGATTGGAACATACATTTGATTCTATTGGAAACAACGGCAGTAGAATACCGAAGGAACAAAAGAATGAAATTTACAAAAATCGAAATCCAAAGACATGGCCAAAACGAGAACACAGAAAACAATGACGTTAGACAGATACAAAGCACAGAAATAGAAATCGCAACATTAAAAAAAAGGCACTCACAGTGTGAACTCCAGTGAAACTGAGAATGACATCAGGTGCTCCGGAAGGGTAAGCATGTCCTGCTCTGTTGACATCACCCGTCACACTGTGAGTGAGTCAATCCAGGAAATGTCAAAGTCGGTAGTCAAATCCGGGAAGACGTGAATCCAGCTAAAAATGTCCACTTTCATTTGGGATACTGACACGTCATATCTTTCAATGATGTTATGGTGACGGCCAATTAAATTTCTTAAGGGATGAAATTAACATAGTTTGAACAAATCCCTAAATAAGCAGCTTTTGGGACAGTGTTTTTGCTCTGTTCAAAAAATCACTGTACGAACTACACGCTCGTCAGTAACAAATAAACTGTGAAATGTACACTCCATAGGCTGGTGAGGTAGGTATATTGCTGCTAAGAAAGGGAAAGTTCACAATCGGGAAGTTAAAATCATCACGTTTGTTATATACCTCAGATTTCAAACGTCCATCTTCGTCAATATACAATAAAAGATCTAGGTACGAAGCTGGATTAGGCGTTTCAGTTGTTTCTCCAATTTCAAGCTCATTTGGATAGATCTGATGTAAATACTCCCTAAATTTAGGATTATTAAGAGAAAGTACATCATCTATGTGGCGGAAGCTGAAATTAAAGGACTGGGCTAAATGTTTTTGTTTTCTTTGTATAAGCCCTTGTAAAAACTTGGCCTCGTACGAGTAAAGGAAAAGGTCAGCTAAAAGCGCCGCACAGTTAGTTCCCATAGGAATCCCTATTGTCTGTTGGAAAACACGACCTCCGAATTCGACAAAAATATTGTCGATCAAAAATTCTAACATTTTGACTACATCAGTCTCGGTGTACTTCTTGCTTGAATCAGTGTGGTTCTTAACAAAATATGTCTTGTCTTTCCCCATAACTAAATAGGTGTATCTGCGTTCTCCATTTTAGTGCAGAAACATTGATGTATTAAATCTGCAATTACTGTTTTCAGTTTATTGTGTGGCAGGGTTGTATAAAGAGTAGAAAAGTCAAAAGTTTGAATGCTATGGCAATTGGTAAGACTGGTTGAGAATACCTGTTCAAGAAGATCTTTGGAATTTTTACGAATCCACATTTGATTCGAGCCGCTTGTGGAGTAAGCTTTATTACAGTAATTTTTCAGGCCATCTCTGACTGCGGTCAACAAAGTAGTGATTAGCTGTGAAAGAGCTTTAGTGGTGCATCTGGAACACCCGACAATGATTCTCTGTTTGTATGGATTCTTATGAAGTTTAGGTACCCAGAAGATGCAAGGGAGTTGATTGTTTTCATCATTGGGTTTTATGCCAAATGCTGATTAAACTGAAGTGTGATTTTTTACAATCTCATCCCTCGATATTGTAGTAGGGGTATAAGTAGGGTTTCCAGATGAGCTGTCGATGCCCATCTCCTTCCCAAGGCAGTCGAGATGTTCACGGATTTCCTCTAGGACTTATGGGACAGGTAAGTCTAACCCCAGTCAAAACGTAAAACATAATACCGACTCAAACTGATGCTAGAGGCCGTCTTGAACTTACTGAGAAGTATGAGCAAAGCTCATAGTTGAAGATGAAAAAAAATCAATTAAAGCGTTGTTCATTTGCATATTTTACCATTCATTTGTAGAGACTTTGTCTCATGTGCATTTACCCATATCTGATCATTGTTCATAAAAAACAAACCATTGATTAGTATATAGTTAAGTACTCTCGACCAATCAGATAACAGGATTTCGGCTGTCTTATTTTAGAAGAACATAAGAAATCATGTTCTTACTAAAGGATTATCTATTGTATTTTACATGTTAGGGTCAATAGCTTAAAACTGCTTGAGGCATTTCATTTGGATTGTAAAGCAATTATCTGTAAAATATGAAGGATTTGTCAATTTCACTCAAAAGCCAGTATTATAATATTTTCAAAAATTAAACTGACTATTCAGTATAAAATCAGATAAAGACAAAGCAATAATAGATAAAGGGGGTGTAATCATTAAAAAAGTACAAAGCATCGGAGGATAGAAATGGCGTTTTGGGTTTCAAACCACCTTTTTGGAAATATTTTTAAATTTTGTGCAGAATAATTATCAAAAACGTAACATGTACACAAATTATGTCATTGCCATCAGGATCTTGTGGTGATCAAATCGGGGAAATCACCCCCCCCCAAACCAACCAAATTATCACAAAAAATATATTAAAAAAATTAAAAAAATACATACCCACTGTAGCACATTTAAAGCCCCAGATTCGATAATAGTATAAAACTATAAGTCAATATATCTAAATCATCTCTTTTAAATTCTGTATGCTCTATACCTTCCCACTCCATAATGAATAACTCTATGTAATTACATTTTAAACACCTGTTTTATCACCTTCACAGTTGTATAGGCCTTAATTACTTCAATTATGGCATGCATGGGTGAAGTCAAATTGGTCTAAATTAGTCTATCTATTGAGGTCTATAATGTTTGATTATTGTAATTATTTCTTGAGTACTTAACAATATACTAAATATATAAGTACATGATTATCCCCTTCTTCGTGATAAGTACTCGCTAACGCTCGTACTTATTCACGAAGAAGGGGATAAACATGTTCTTACATATACAAAGACTATTCGTCAAGCTTTCATGACTTTTAATGTTCATATTCATAACAACTGATTCTGACAATATATTTACTAATTTATTTAGTATAAAACAACTTTGAAATTCAACAAACATGATATAATTTATACACAATAAGATGAATCCGGATATAATATAAAAATATAAACAATTCCAATATAAAAATATAAAAACATGGTTAAACAACACAGTTCACGTTTATCTGTTTTACAAGTAGAAACAGATAGTTCATAAAGATTCTTCAAAAGGAAATACAAAAAAAATGTAGTTGAATATCAAGTGATACAAGATGTATTTGTAAAGCACTACATTTGCCCGAGATTCTAGACAAATTCTGACCTATGTGACCGTGACCTTTACCCTGACCATTTTTTGCATATTAATGATCTTTGATCCGAGGACATAATATAAAAAACTGCATCAAAATCTGAAAAATATTTTTTTTTTTGCGTTTGGCACCTTTTGGGCCTCTTGTTTCTCAAAAAACAGTAAACTTTGTGTTTTTAATATCTAAATTAAAGTCCTATCTATGAAAATTCAAAACAAGTACCAACGAGGGGAACTTGTGCATGAAATTTTCATGATACAAATACAGTTCAGATCCCATCTTCATAAAACATTTTAAGATAAGAAAACGCTACTGAATAGGTTTACTTGATCAATTGTCCCCAGTATGGGACTATAAAACTTGGATCACACACAATGACAAAATGCAAAAGTTGAATGGCCTTTCATAGCAATGAATTGAACATTAAGAAATAGTAATGGTGGATTACATGATACCCCGCCACGTTTCACAAAATTTCAAAGTATCAAGGGGCATAACTCCAGAACCCCTTGGACCTCTGAACCCATATTCGAACTCGACCTGAGTTTTGTGGTGAACAAGCTACATACCAAGTTTGAAGACTGTATGTTATTCCGTTCAAAAGTTATCAGTCGGAAACCTTCGGGGACGGACGGACGGACAGACGGACAGACGGACGGACGGACACACGACTGAGGGTATCACATAATACCACGCCACTACGTGTGGCAGGGTATAAAAATATATTTGTGTATTTAGCAATTATACAAAATATTAAAACAAATGAAATCATACCTTAAAAATATTTTTTATTTCTATGTAAAAATATGAAAAAAATAAACGTAAATTAAAAGGCATACATTAGCAATTTTCAATTTACATTCTTTTAAGCAAAACCTTTCAAAGTGATTTATTAATAAATAATTTGACTAAGTATAAAAAATATAAGATACTTTTGGAGAGGTTATGATTTGCAGATATATGTAAAAGAGTCCGAAGGAGATTTTGTAAAGTTTGTGAGTGTAGGTTCGCTCTTCACATTAATAAATTCTTTCAAGATATATTTCTTTCGTGTGAGACAGACCATTGAAAACAGGGTCGCGTGAACCTGTTTTACAAATGACTAAATACCGAAGTTACTGTGAATTTAAATTCTGCATATGCGCCTTTCGAGAGTAGATTCAATCAAACGCAGAGATTTGTTCAACTTAGATATATCATAAATAACAAAATACCGAAGTTACTGTGAATTTAGTTTTTGCATGTGCGCTTTTCGACAACTCATGTCTCTTCAGTGCAGATCAAATCAAATCATTTGGAAATCCATAACCGAAATATGTGGAAAAAGCTGAATGATCTGACGTCAAAATTGAAACTCTGTTCAATAATCTATCTGACGGAAGAAATGAGTTCTTAGATTCAACCAAAATCTAAGATTAGAATATCTTCCTATTGTATAAAAGATTCGATGTCTTTATCCTCCGTTTTGCTGTGCTCTATTCAGGGAAAACATTTTTTTTCACTCACGGAAGATACCCCTGAACCTATTACCTTTATTCAAGTGTAGTTCTGTTTTTGACCTCATCATGCATTGCACTATATAACGTCTAAACTGATTAATCCACAACAAGCGCATAATGAAATAAAACTCTTGTTTTCTTTAGGACGATAGCCAGTGAAATTGTGAACACCGCAACTGTATTTTTTTCATCTAATATCAGCATCGCTTAATACAGTTCAAATATCAGTCAAATTAATAAACTATATTAAATATTTATAAAATGACATGCCAATCTCAACTCACAGTTTTTCAGTTAACTATAACTCATACTCGAATTCTCACTCACCCCGTTCAATACAATATGAACAAAAGCATCCATCCTCATCAAATACTCATAAACAAAAGTCAAATGTCATAATCTCTAAAAAAAATCATTAACATTATTTAGAAAGATGTCTTATTCTTAATTGTATCAGTAATGAATTATACGTTTGATCAATTGCAATTGACTTCGTCCACATTTTTGTCCTTTGCAATAATTCTTCGCATTGTGTTTTTGTGGCCCTACAACAATGAATAATTTGTACATTTTACAAATGGAATTAAGCAATGTTTTTTTTTTGCTTCCGGTTCAAGTCGAAAGAGTAATTAATGAATAATTCTAAAATAGCGTTTACATTTTCCGAATGTATTTTACTTATGTCTACATTATCATGCAAACTTTACAATTTTAATGAGCTACATATGAAACGAAAATCATATTTTCTATATATTTTCAATGAATAAAATAATACAACTAAGGAGGCCAAAATTCTGACACTAATCGGAAACTTAGTCTAAACAGATATAAGAAGAAAACATATACCGATATTGAACAGACATATCATGATAATGAGGGGTGTTTGCCAAAAGTACAAGTGGCAGGGCGGTAACATTTCAGCGAAATTGATTTTGATCGTGAAGGACATCTCGGCGAGAGAAATGTGTACATTTTAGCGAATTAAAATTAAGTTACCTGTAAAATATTGATGGACAATTTAGCGAATAATAATTCAATATAATACTAAAATTAATAGATATGTGATCTAAATTATATACAATATATTTGAAAATAAATGTATCATACTGAGACTAGAAAGAGTTTAGTAGACGATTTAAGTCGTGTTTCTCTAAACAGAGCTATTGGAAATTACAAAGAGCTTGCCTCAAAAATACCCAAATGAAGAAAGTGCGAGGGGATATTTTTAGAGGTTTTGTTTTCAAGTACCAGACAAGAACCGAGATATAACGCCTTACTGTCTAACATTTGTTGTGCTGATATTGTGTTTTTGATTTATTGTATTCTTTAAATTTTATTAATCTGTTGAAGTAGTAATTCATTTTAAAATGGGCACCATTTTAACAAACGTATCAAAAACTATCATGGATCAAAATCTTTCTTCCACCTCCCAAGCAGGGAGCAACATGATAAGCACGGAGAACGGAGGCTGGAGAAGCATTTACAAATTATTTGTCGCTAGAAGGTACATCTATTTTTTTCCAATATCGCTAAAATGTCCTTTCAAAGTTTCGCTAAAACATCCACGTTTTTTCGCTAAAATGTTCACTCATTTCGCTAAAATGTCCATCGACGACCTGAAAGGCGAGGGAAATTAAGACCAACGACTTGTATTTTGGCAAAAAAAACCAACGTTCATGATATATCTGTTTAATTACACCGAATAAAAGCGTACAGATGACTCCGGGACAATACAACGGTAAATGAGTATTTTCCAAAAAATATCATTGGCTATCAACCAATCAGAGTGCAGCTTACTTACATCAGGTGTAATTATCATTTAAAGCTTATCGCTTGTTAAATTATCAGACAAAGGTTCTGCACAATGAAAAAACTTTATTTTAAAGCACTTTGTAATGATTATAATATCACAGATAAAAATGTGTAAATCAACACAAATCATCACAATTATGCTGGAAAATGGTGAGCCACCATTGCTTTGATTTTCTCACAAAATACAGGGCTAAATAATGCCTACTCTGTAACTCTTCACCACCATTTATGTTCATGTTTCCTTTTCACCAAGGGAAATAACTCTATGTTCTCATAAACTTTTTGTTGCTAGTCAAATGCAGCCCTAAGCTGATTATTTGAGATTATGTGAATTCAATGACAAAGAATTTCAAAAATTTTAAAAGCATATGATATGCTTTTAATCGTTAAAGAAGTTTAAGTAACAAACCAATTTGTTGAAGCAGAAGTCATATCTCCTGATTAATACATGTAACTTAATTTTGATATGAAAAGGGTCCCACTATTCAGGCTGTAGATTCCTGCATGTCTATTTCAATGTCCTCATTATGTTTGACTCTGTATTTTTCACCCGTTTCTTTCTTCCAATTGAACATGTCTGTAAATTTTGATTTCAGCTGACTTGGACGGTTCTGGAAAAAAAGATATGTTTCGAATTTCGATTCTATAGATATGAAAGCAGATAATACGAGTGTGTATACACAAAATGACTAAAATCAAACACAAGAATACATGCATTTGGAATAGATTTTTGTACCCCAAGATTTGTTAAAGATGAACATTTCATCTTTAATATCTAGAAATGGAAAGTTTATTGAGATTTACTCTTTCCATTTGAAGCGAGTGGTATTTTGAAATGACGGTAGTTTGAGTTGAAGTATTCACGATTGAAGGCTGAAAATTTATATGTCAACTCCACTATATAATAATACAATGAATTCTGAAATATACAAAACATTCATTACAATCAATAAAATTAAAATTAAATGAATTCTCTACGAATGATAAAGTTGTCAATAAACAATTAAAGGATATGGAGTAAACTTGAGAGGAATTCATTGCTACATGTCCAAAAACCCCACATCCAATTTTTATGAATGTCATGCACTGATATAGGCAACAAACATAAAATATACTGGTAAAGTGTTTTACAATTGCAATATACATCTTACCTCAATCAAAAATTGTCCAGATCTAGTGTTGGGATGTGTATATCCATAGTACAGCCAACCAACAATGAGCGCTATGAACAACACTATCATAACTACAGGGACTACTATAGTAGCTGTGTGTGAAGTTTCTGCGAAAAAAATGTTAAGTATCTTAATATGAGCCTTAAAATATCTTATCATACAAAAAGTACCTAAGCTGCATGATAAGCAGTTCATTTAGTAATGCTGTACGAGTGTTTCAAGGAGTAACCTCTCATCAGCAGCACTAGAATCAAATGAAATGGAAAGTCAAAATCCAAAAGTATTCAAAAGAAGTATTCGTTACCGAAACAATGTCAAAATAGGAGGTCAAATTTACCACTAAGGACATCCAGCGAGTGCAATTCACGGAACGAAGCCGTAGTATTTTAAGAGGTCAGAATTTTTATTAAAACAGCCAATACTTTTCATCTCAAACAAGTCTGACTACTGGGGTGGTGAATACCCTCGGGGACCTCTGACATCGACCAAATTCTATATAAGTTTACAAATCAAAACTCATTTCGTGGAATTATCGTGAAAGTCCCCTTCTCAGAAAGAAGAGGTATAATAAAATTCGACATGACTTTTCAAGTTAAACTGATTTCTTGCTGTCCATGTGTGATTTACTCAAATATTTATGCACTTTTTACACACTATTCGCATTAAAAATTCTAATGAAGATCACACTTTGCGATTTTTATTTATTTTGATTTGAGGAGTGGATGTATACTTTGATAGGCAAAACATAATCGTCAGGAAGAAATGCATGTGCTATAAATCTCATCCAAAATTTGGTTTAAGAGAGTATGAATGTCAGAAATTTTGTAATTAGAATTAAAATTCTGACCTTTTGTTTTGAAGAGCACTGCTGATGGAACAACTTGAGCAAAAAATTTTGAAAATCTATGTAGAAATTTTTGAGATATAAGATGTCAAAATTTTGGCGGGAAACATATCTCTCTAGAGTTTTCCTTCAATTTGCATAAGATGTTTATAGGCCTTTAAATATATGAAATTATAATTGGAAGTTGAATAAATTGTTATACACAGTCTATTTTATGTATTTTAAAGTGACTTACGACCAAGAAAACGTGATCCATGTGAAAATTTTTTAGCACTGTTTGAATGGATAAAACCCGAGGATATAGAATGCTTCTGAAATCTGAGGCTCGTACTCCCTTAATATAGGACTGAATAATCTATAATGTTTAAGACATTTCTGTAAATCATATTATTATTATTACTTTTAGTAGTAGTGTTATATACTTAACATGAAACAAAGATATTTACAATAGAAATTTGTCTTTGACCCAAACTAACCATAGTCAAGGGGATTCAACGCATATTCCCTGATATCCCGATAGAGGTGTTGAATATACAACAACTTTTGCAATATCCAACTACTGTGAAATTTAGCAATTATACCTGTTTTCGACATAACCGCTTCTGACGAGATATGACTCCCATTTTGGAAGATCATTCCTCATTTTCAGATTTTATTTAAGATTTTGAAAGGGTGCTTTTATCTGTGGATTAAATAACAAGATACCCAAGTTACTGTGAATTTACTTTCTTCATATGCGCATTTCGACAACTTATGTCTCTTCAGTGCAGATCAAATCAAAACATTTTGAAATTCATAACCGAAATATGTGTAAAATCTGAGATAACAAATTACCAGAAGGGTCGAAAAAGGAAACCCAAAATCAACTAAGGACAGAGCTGTGGAAAAGGGAGATACTCCTTAGCTGTTAAGCAAATTTTTCTTAAATTTTGATATTGAGAGTTTCCAAATAAAATCGGTTTTCGGGCCAGCACCGAAGTGCTGACGACTGGGTTGGTGAATACCCTCGGGGACTAACAGTCCAGCAGCAGTGGCATCGGCCCTGTGGTAATAAATAATTTTATAAAAAACAACAAATATAAATACTTACGGGTGATACAATCTATCTTCATATGAGTGACCAACCTTATCTTAATCCGAGTGATGCAGCTTAACTTAATCTGATTGATTAACCTTAACCGAATCTGAGTGATGATTCTTAACTTAATCTGAGTGATGAACCTTACCTTAATCTAAGTGATGCACCTTTCTTTTATCTGATTCATGAACCTCTACTTAATCTGAGTGACGAACTTTTACTTCATCTGATTGATGAAAATTAGCTTAATCTGAGAGATGAACGTAACTAAATCTGTGTGATGCATCTCTGAACCTAATCTCACAATTCTAAGCTGAATTTATGCTGTATATATTGAAATGATATTTATGGAAAAATAATAAAAGATTATTACCTTTCTTTTTTGTCTGTCTTTGTGCATATGGGGGATTCCCTGAGGCCTACAAAAAAGTAGATAAAATATTGCATTGTTATTCATATCAACATTTGCTGCTTATCTTTCTCTTCTGTCTGATTAAATTCATTTGGGTGACTTTATGTTTTAGCAACAATTATTATGCCAAGTTTTCTTGCAATTCTGGCTCGGTGAGAACCCTGTGGTTGTTTATATATATGAGTCTATTTGTTTGTCAACGGATGACAGCAGTGTTACAAAAACTTTGCCAGTAAATTTCATGTTTGTTGAAACCCCTGAGCATCAATGAAGAAAAGGATAAATGGATTTAGCGTTGCTAGACATTTAGCAATGAATTCCGCTCAAACCGGTGCAAGGGGCCGTTTTGAACTTACTATGAGGTATGAGCATAACTCATTGTTGAAAGCCTCATGGTGACTTCAAGATGAAGAACAACAATAAAAGCGTTGTTTCTATGCTTGATTTAATAATGGATTTTTAGACACTTTGTTTCGTATACATTTACCCCATATCCTTTCATTTTTAAATAAAATTTTACACATGTTGTCTTCTTATTGTATCAGAGATTGTGTTCTTGGTACTTAACATGAAGATGCACTGAAATTCACACTCAATCATGACCAAGTCTACAAGTTCTAAGTCAGCCAACCACTATTCTCCAGTGTACATTTTAATTTGATAGCCAGAAGTAAATGTGATTCGTATTCAGTTTAGTATGTGTTCATTGTATGATGTGATACCATTCCTGCTATCCAATCATATAACATACCTCAATTGTGACTTTCACCGTAGTCGTTGGTTCTGTAGTCGTCGTCGGGGTGGTAGTTGTTGGTTTTGTGGTCGTCGTTGGTGGTGTAGTTGTCCTGGTTGTTGGAGTTGTCGTCGTGGTTGTCGGAGTTGTCGTCGTGGTTGTCGGAGTCGTCGTGGTGGTTGTCGGAGTTGTTGTAGTTGTTGGTTTTGTCGTCGGTGGAGGAGTAGTAGGTTTTGCTGACGTCGGTGGCATAGTTGTTGGTTTTGCTGTCGTCGTTGGGATAGTTGTGGTACTTGTTGTCGGTGTTGTTGTTGCTGTACTTGATATTGGTGATGTTGTAGGAATAGTTGTCATTGTTGTTGATGTTGTCGTCGGAACAACACAAATAGCTGTTGTATTTCCAGCCTTAAGGAAAATAACTCTTATCAAATGGTAATACAATTAAGTACATAGAAGATATAATCGTTCAAGTTCAAGTAATATTATAGTCGGATACCCGTTTGATTGCATGCTTACTTCGTTTACTTCATAAAATGAATCTTAAGTGGTTTGCTCACTCATCACATATTTGAAATTGTGTCAGTTTTCGGAACTCCTCTGGTTTTCTCCAGTTAAATGGCTCTAAAGAATTTTGCAAACTAATCTCAACTTTTTATTTCATGAATGTCTTCTATCGGTCAAATTAAGACACCTGACAAGTTTTTATAAAATTCATGATTTAACTTCCTGGCTTTTAAACAAAACATAGTCCTGATGCCAAATTAAGGGACACTTTAGAAACATCCATTTCCCACCAAAAGTTTAATGTCGTGTATGTCCAGTAAATTCACACGGATTTGTACATATTTTTACCATTTCATTAAGTGTACAATGCTTAATCAGTAAGGGACTTTCGAGATAGGAACTCTCGTGTAAATGAAGGCGGAAACGATCGCCTCAAATACCAGTAAGAAGAAGTGACTGGATTCTTGACCTATTGAAATAAATATATAACACATAAAAACAAAATATTTATGAAATTGAAGTGTATACTTATACTTGATCCAACATGACAATTTTTTTTTACTAAATTTTAATTGACAAAAATAATTAACCCGAAGCGCCACAACAGATTCAATATAAACCACCCTTAGCTCAACAGTGTTCATTAATCAGTGATTCCCTCTCAATGTATTAATGTATTGATTTTTTTTGTATAGCATCAGAACTTGAATCCGGTTTGAACACGACTCAGAAGTCTCGTGTTAAATAAGTTTCAAGAAATCCTTCACATAAACTACTGACAATTTGAAAGTTTTGCTACTTATTATTGAGAAGTTTTATAGTATTATAAACATTTTGATCGAACTTCCATAACTTTTTCAATTAAAAAAAAACACCCCGTCAGTACATTCCTGGATAAAGTGTACTATTTTTGTTCAAGTTAAAACACAGTTTAGTTAGTCTAAATCAAAGAAATCTCAACAGCTAACAACTAAGAAAGAAAAATAGAAGAAAACAAAGTACAAAGTATACGAATGGTTAAAACATTTTCTTGTGAAATAACTACAATAAAAATTTCTTAAAAGTCTGACATTCATGAAATAAGATTAGTTTCCGTTTACCATTTCAGCAAAGGTAAGGATTTTTGACTGAATAATTTTAGCACTAAAATTATTCAGTTGAATGTTTTCCGGTGTTAGTTTCTTCATAAACATCAAAAACAACACTTCAAAATAGATTCTGGGGATTGTAGACAATATTTTATTAAATAGTTTTATGCCGAAATGGGAATAAAATATCATTTTTGTTTGACAAAATAATTAAATATGACCGTTTTGCAAGCTTTTGAATTTGAATAAATTATAATACATTGATTTTTATGTTAATGCTTTTAACCATGAAGTAATTGTAAATAAGGAACGTCATGGGCCAGCAAAGTCTCTTTTGTCCATTAACTTTAAGAACGAGGACAGTTCTATTAATTTTACATAGTTTGTTTGAGATAGAATGTGCGAACTGTCAGCAGAATTATATCCAGGAGTTTGTATTCCTTTGTTATAGTCCATTTCAAAATTGCACTTTTGTACGAAGTTGACACATGTCATGTTTTATTTCCCAAATATGGCTTTGTGATAACACAGGTAATCTTGTAATTGTGTTAACTTGAAACCTACTAAACATGTGCAAATTACGTGAACGTTGTCTTTTTCTCCTCAAATTATAAGAAATAAGAACAGGTAGAGCTAGGTATATCAGTACTAACAACTGAAAGTGCATTCCAAGTGCTATTCTTACATTTTCATTGCATCCCCTTTGACCCCAAATTTGATAGTTCCAGTCCAACCCGTCAGAGCACTTAGACAATGCCGGACACCATGCACATTTGAAATCAATGACTTCCGTAACACAAGTGTCACAATCCGTGAATGTATTGCAAGCTGCAAAAAAATATAAAAATGTTATATTGACATTATAAGAAAGGTTGATCGCAATTTCTTATTCCTCCGATGAGATTTTTAATTAAGCAGGAAATGTTTTCATTTATCCTTAATTCAGTGTATCATGAAGTAAGTTGCAGACCCATTCCATATTTAGCCTGTAGTTATGAAAGGATATGGAGTAAATGCATATGAGACAAAGTCTCTACAAATACATGGTCAAAACACGCTTGTTGTTCTTCATCTTTATGTCACCATGTGGCCTTCAACAATGAGTTACTCATACCTCATAGTAAGTTCAAGACCGCCACTAGCACCGATCTGAGCGGAATTATTTGCTTATTGTCGAACAACGCTACGTTCATGTCTTTTCTGGCCATAGATGCGGGATTGTCAACAAACATTAACAAATCTTATACATTAATGGATTCTCCCTTTGTACTCAACTATTTCATAGTAGAAACAATTTCAGAATATTAATATGATATTTATGGACATTGATGTTAAAGGTTCCATGTTTTATAATTACATGTATATTTTAATTCCCTTCAGAGTAGTTTATTGTTTGACATGAATTCACTCTTTACTCTGCCAATTATCATTACTCAGAAAAACTGGATTCATTACAACGAGGCATATTCCAATATTAAACTGATTGTATTCATATTTTTCTCTGTTATTGAAGTGAAATTCATACTTATTCGATTCTGGCATGAGTTCAATGGCTATGATCTCTGTAACTGTTGTAAGCTATGTACTTACTCGATAATTGAGTAAGTACAACCACCGTATTATTTATTATTGTTGTAAACTGCATACTTACTGGGTAATTGGGTGAGTAAACCCACCATATTATCTATAATTTGTGTAAGTTGCATACTTACTGGGTAATCAGGTGAGTAAAACCACCGTATCATCTGTTATTTGTGTAAGCTGCATACTTAATTGGTAATGGGGTGAGTAAAACTACTGTTTTATCTGTTAATGTTGTTAGCTGAATACTTTATCGCTAATGGTATGAGTATAACCACCGTATTATTTATTATTGGTGTTAGCTGCATACTTACTCGGTAATTGGGTGAGTATAACCACCGTATTATTTGTTATTGTTGTAAACTGCATGCTTACTGGGTAATGGGGTGAGTATAACCACCGTATTATTTGTTATTGTTGTAAACTGCATGCTTACTGGGTAATGTGGTGAGTATAACCACCGTATTATTTGTTATTGTTGTAAACTGCATGCTTACTGGGTAATGGGGTGAGTATAACCACCGTATTCTCTGCTATTTGTGTTAGCTGCATACTTACTTGGTAATGGGGTGAGTATAACCACCGTATTCTCTGTTATTAGTGTTAGCTGCATATTTACTCGGTAATGGGGTGAGTATAACCACCGTATTCTCTGCTATTTGTGTTAGCTGCATACTTACTTGGTAATGGGGTGAGTATAACTACCGTATTCTCTGTAATTGTTGTAAGCTTCATACTTACTCGGTAATGGGGTGAATATATATATATTACCAACGTACTATCTGTTATTGGTGTAAGCTGCATACTTACTCGGTAATGGGGTGAGTATAACCACCGTATTCTCTGTTATTGTTGTCAAGTTCACAGCTACTGTATGGTACTTATAAATCCGTCTATACCGTACACCTAGAGTAGAAAATACACATGAAAAGACGATAACATATCGGGAATGGATCGCAACTATAATCGGTAAATATTAACCACTCTTCCCGCTCAACACCACCACCCAAAAAAAATAAATGAAAACAACAGAACCAAATCATGGAATTTCATATCCTTACAAAACAAAAGCTAGATTGAATGTTTTGGTCATTATGTGTCACCAATCTTAACGTTCTCATTTGCTAAGGGGACGACCATTTGATTTTCAGGGGAGGGCTTGAGCGATTTCGCCAAGAAAATTTATTTATTTTCATTAAAATATCAAAAAAATTATTTATTTTCACCAATGTCACCTCAGATTATTTATTTCCATTTGCAACAAAAAATTTGTTCTTCAAATCGGAATTAAATTATTTATTTTATATAAGTAGGATTAGAATATTTATTTTCACTGGCATCAAGATTAAATTATTTATAAAATATATAATAAGTTGAGAATAAACTTATCATATATAGAAAATATTAAGTATACATTTATGGTTGATGCTCTGAAAACCATGCCCTATAAATTTTTTAGCATTCAACTGGGGCAAATGGCAAATTTGTTTTTATAAAAAAAAATAAGTGCAACAAAAACAGTGAAATTCAAATATGCGTCCAATGAACTAAGTTGATCGTTTATTGTGGGAGGGTCAGAATCATCTTCTACCAAATTAATTCTTCTACGTAAGTGCCACAGTGTTGTACCAGCAGACAACGCACCTTATCATGGTTGTCGGCAGTTTAGCGGCGAGCAATCCTTGATCAATACTTCGAAATTAAATTTGGTCTTTTCTTTCCTCTACGAGATGGTGTTCACTGAGTTAGTAGTGTACTTGCATTGAGTTTATTTTTATGTTTATCCTACTATATGGATATAAGGTAGAGAAAGGGGAGGTTAGGTGCCCAGTAATTGATTTAACTATACCACTATCCTTTGTTGGTGCCGGTACCAAGTCCGGCTATCCAAGCTCCTATAGTTATTTCGGTTTTGTCTTGTGTCCTTTATTTGTGTTGTTCCTGGTAGTTCCCTTGTGAAATGAGGGTCCTCGTGGGGGGTCCTAGGAATCAAATAATCATTAATTTTTGCCCTGGTAATCAAATAATCGTTAAAATTTTACCTTGGTAATCAATAAATTTTTGGCTTAGTAATCAAAAAATATATATAAATGCAAGCTAATAATCAAATAATCATTAAATAAATGCCCTCGTAATCAAATAATCATTAAAAAATGCCCTGATAATCAGGTAATCAAGAAACCCATGAGGGGCCTGTGAAATGTGGCATGTGATTGTGATTTTTGGTCATTGTAGGTGTTTCATGTTATATTTTCTTTTTTAATTGTATGGAAAGTAACTGCTCCGAGAGAAAAAATCAGTAATATCAAAGGCATATGCATGAGTTTACATTAATTCTTTATAAATCACGTCAAATCCAAAATCACAGAATTCAATGAGAGATTTTTTTGTGGATCCATTCATGTTACATGAAAATGGCATGTATTTCAACATAAAAATTCGTCGAACGCATAGCAAATATACCATGTACATCTATCATTTATTGAAGAAATGTTCATTATTTATTTTTTGGTTTGTTGAATATTTCCCAATTAATTAGATTTTCAACTGCAATAGCTGATGTGACCCCAGGATACTAATTTGATGATTACAGCCTCTAAATCTACGAAGAAATCAATTTTCGTTGAACTCCAACAAAGTTGGAATTATGACGTATTTTAGAGGCCACCTTATGGCGGCAGTTTTGAAAATTATAAACACACAGCATACAACTGCAGATGGTGATCCAACTTTGTGCAAAGTATGAAGTCATTTCATGTGGCTATTTCAAAATAATCACGAATTATTGGAAGAATAAAAAGTCAAAAGTCTGGATGACATGATAAGAACTTCGTAGAGTGGTTGAAAAAAAAATAACTAAAACCTTTTCTCTAATGATATGTCAAGTTTAAACCGGTTTTGACCCGTTAGATAAAAGCCCCGTGCTATTCCGACCAAATCTATTCGGAATACAACTCTCGGTGTTTACCATTTATCATTAGAGAAAAAGATTACACCACTTTATCCCGATTATTACCACATTTTATCCACTCTCGATAGTTAAGTTTTAAAATTTTGAAATGCTCGGCAAGCCTCGCAATTAAAATTTTAAAATTTAACTATCTCTAGTGGATAAAATATGGTAATTGACGGGATCTTGTGGTGTAATCTATATGTATATAATGTATATGATTATTCTTCCATATATGCCTGAATTGTCACTTCACAAGGTCGATAGCCACCAGGACACAACTTATAAAGAATAGAGCTACTTCCAATTCTAATGCACTTACGTTTGTAACGCTAATTTTGATTGGATAGCGTCAGAATTTGGAGGGGGTAAAATCCACGATTTAGCGTCGGAACCAATAGCAACATATTGGCGCAAACACATACCAAACTTCCTGTGATTTAAAAATCGATTTTAAATGCATTTTTGCATTAGAATAGAGATAACCAAACTGTATTTTAGGATCTTCAGGGGTAAATCTAAGATTTTACTGTCGCAAACATCCATTTTCCGGCTCCGCTAACGCGTCGCCGGAAAACTCAGTTTGCGACAGTAAAATCTACGATTTACCCCCTCAGATCCTAAAATACAGTATGGTTATCTCTTAATTGATTTGTTTACAATTGACTAGATTTTTGTTATTTATCATGGTAAGTATACCTATCCGAAAAGTGAGAAGAGATTTTCGGAAATCCAATGACAATATGTTTTTACTTTTTACACACATTTTCAATTCAATTTAAGTAGAGAATAAAAATAAGAAAGCCCAACAACGGTGCGAAAGCAGAGTTGCGAATATTTGTTACTTTCATACATACGTCATCTAATATGCAAATAGTTGTATATGAGCATAAAAAATATTTTATTTCAATCAGAGACTTATAATGGAACTCTCGTCGGATGTTTGACATTCATCGCAACTCGACTAAAATTTTTGACAGGGGTTATAATCTAGGTGATACATATTGAAATAGTAAAAAGTATGTAGCAGAATACCTTTCTTTCTAAAGAATTCAGTTTTCTAGTGTGATTTCTCTGATCCAATATCCATTGCAACTCATTTCAGACCACCATTCAAAACATTTAGGCAGGGGTTCCCCTTATAATCCGGGTAATACATATTGCAAAACATTCCAAGTCCCCTGTCCAAAAACAATTGGCAGGGGTTCCCTTTATAAAATAGTTTATACACATTTCTGAAATTTTGAAGAAAAATATGTAGCAGATAACTTTTTCCAACGATTCAGTGTTCTTGTTTGGTTTTCATTGCAACTAAAAGCTCCACTATCCATTGCAACCCATTTCAGACCACCATTCAAACAAAATTTGGGCTTGGGTTCCCCTTATAATCCAGGTAATGCATATTGCTAAAATCAAAACATTCAAAAAAGTTGGAAGGAGTTCTCCTTATAATCTAGTTTATACAAATGCCTGAAAATATGTAGCAGAATACATTTTTCCAAAGATTCAGTATTCTGGTTTGGTTTCCATGGCAACTGAAAGCTCCACTATCCATAAACACTCATTTCAGACCACCATTCAAAAAAATTGACAGGGGTTCCCCTTATAGTCTAAGTAATTCATATTGCTGAAATAAATAATAAATTTTTGAGTCTAAGGAATTTAAGACACAAATGTATTGTTTCAATCTAAGATTTTATTTAAACTGAACACTTTGCAAAAGTCTATTAGAAATTTTGAAAACTTCTTCAAATTAAATTTAAAACTTCCCATAGTTTTATTTCCTCCTTTCTTTAGATTTTGACTTATCATTATATCTAAGTTTTAAGTTACTGAAACCCTAAAAAGTGTGTTGGTGTACATAATTAGAACTAATAAAATACAGCATGTTCTAGCAACATAAACAGCACCTCTGTATGAACAATAAAACTTTTGTAGCTATTATTGTTATCAAATAATACCAGATATGTGGTTTGAGGCTTTATTTCATGATTTTAATGAAATGTTTGTTTTTTGTTCTTTTTTCAGACGTTATGACCTTGACCTTTGTGGCACAAACCTAAAAATAAATAGGGTTTTCCTCTGATCATTAGTCATGTCTATGCCAAGTTTCATTTAAATGTGACGTGTGGTTCTGGAGATATTGTGTCGAAACGGATAAAATGACATTTTTCTATTTTTAGAAGTTGTTACCTAGACCTTTGTGGCACAAACCTAAAAATCGATAGATCATAAGTCATGTCTGTGCAAAGTTTCATTTAAATATGACATATGACAGGTTTCGTTAGTATTATAGTCTATAAGAGGATGCCCGCAAAATCGCCGGAAATTTTAACAATTCTGATAGAGAGGGTTAATAATAGTACGGCTGTAACTGATAGTGTCAAAACGCATAAAAAATGGAAATGCATCTTCCTCTAGTAGTCCTAAATTTTGTATATGATTTCATTTGAATAAATCTACGCATTATTGGGATATCATTCGACATAGAAGTGATCAGAGACAGGCTGACGGATGTACCATTCTAAAATATGACCGGAGTTCCTTATACATAGCAGATGAGCTTCAGACCTGAAACGAAATCCAACAGTATGGGACCTCAATCATGGTCGATGCTGCATACCAAATATAAAAGGACTGTAATAAATGCACGTAGCTGCTGACGATATGTTACAAAAATGTTTCCTTGCCTTCGACATTCATCCTCGGGGGGGGGGGGGGGTCACTCCATCAGATTTTTGGTAGGGGTGAGCCGCTGGCACATCAGAACCCCCACCCTTATCATATATATTAAGAATCTCAAAAATATCTACCTTATCACATATTTTTAGCAGAAAAGTAAACCTAATCATATATAATACAGACAAATATACCTTGTCATATATTGGGGTGAATACTGTCACTTTTATTTTCAATCAAAACTGTAGAAAATTATACACAGTTTACTTTATTAATGTAGATATGTCAAATGCTAATTAGTATCTGATTGAGGTGCAACAAATTGACCTTATCACATAATCTCATCTGAAATTCCCTACCTTATCACATATTTTCATCAAAATTTACTACCCTTATCATATAATCTGAAGCAAGAAAA
>MJUU01020177.1:75013-104711 GCA_002080025.1 Modiolus philippinarum
TCACGCTGGTCCATGATAACGCAGTGACAACGGTGCCAACGCACTGACAACGGTATTTGCAACGCACAGACAACGGGAAAATATGGCAGTGAGAAGCCACACATTTTTATTTTATGAATTTTAGTCAGTAAATTATTTAATTCTATTGTTAACAATACCCACACTGAATGTAAAAATTATTCAGAAATCGTTGTATCGTGCTTTTAAAGTGTTTCGAAATAATTATATTATTATAAAACTGAAAACCGTTGGAACGCTCATACGGAAATGTGTGTTATTTTGGANAATGGTATTTTTCAAGTCAACGCACAGTACAACGATTTCATTACAACGCAAAAACAACGGTGAAGTACATAGCATATGATACATCCTGTAAGAAATATCTTAAATTTCATGTGAATTTCAGATAAAAATGTGGCCACCTACATTTTAATTTATTATCTATTGTTATTTTTTTTATTCATTATGTAAAAAAAAACTGAGGAAAATGCTTCCTCCATAAATTGATGCTTAATTCTTGGGACGATCAAGTTAACTTTCCGGGCACACACCCACTAGTCTAACTTTATGTAAATGTATGAGGAGAACCATNTTTTCAAGTCAACGCACAGTACAACGATTTCATTACAACGCAAAAACAACGGTGAAGTACATAGCATATGATACATCCTGTAAGAAATATCTTAAATTTCATGTGAATTTCAGATAAAAATGTGGCCACCTACATTTTAATTTATTATCTATTGTTATTTTTTTTATTCATTATGTAAAAAAAAACTGAGGAAAATGCTTCCTCCATAAATTGATGCTTAATTCTTGGGACGATCAAGTTAACTTTCCGGGCACACACCCACTAGTCTAACTTTATGTAAATGTATGAGGAGAACCATGGGCCATCAAATGCCGAGCTATCACGACCAATAGAGATGACACAATGCCTTCTGATAACCTCTAGAAGGGGAAAATCCACAATTATTAGTTACAAGGTTTGATGTATTCAATATTAAGTGTGATAACGGGATACACGCATGACATGGGACCGACTGTTTAGGCATTAAGCGGGAAGCATAAGTGTAACAAATAAGCTCTATGGTTCTGGAGTTCAATTTTAATTGATTTGATTAAGAACCTAGAGCAATTTTAAAGTACGCTTCAAATAAATCAAAAGTTTATAGATGTTGGAAGGTATTGGTCAGCATTTCTTTACTAAATTGGCAATGAATCTCGTCCTGTCCCACTTTTATGGTATTTCGATTTCAAACATACGAGAGCTCGAACCCATGGAATCTTGCGTGTAATTTAATGCGAGTTTCTGGTTTTAAATATCTGATAGTTTTCACTGATTGTTTTCTTCAAAAACTATGAATTTAGGGAACTTGAAGGGATCTATGCACGACACGTAACCATGAGTGAAGAAGTACATCTATCAGACTTTCCGTGAATCTTGAAAATACGTTCAAAAGTGGTCCCTAATCCGGACCCCTAATTAAGAGTTACAGCTGCAATTAGACATTTTTTTGCAATTTTTGTTTTTCGTTTTTTCATTCCGACCTGTCAAAGTCGTCAAAAAGTGCATGTTTTTTTAATAAATCAAAAATCAGATGTCGGAGAGTAGTTTCATCTCACGGAGGCAACTTACTGACTAATTATGCCATTAAGTAATACGACAGACTGTTGTCTTTGCGTTGTACCTGAATCGTTGTCTTATGCGTTGCATTATTTGCAATGCTAATACGCGATTTTACGAAGATCTGGAACATATAAATCTTTGGAAAACATAAAAAAAGGACATAACATTTCGTAATGCTGCTTTATTTATCCATAAATGAATATATTTTATAGAGAAAATTAGGAAATTCCCCAAATGACACTTATTTTTTGTTCGACTGCTCAAATTGTTCACAGTTTTATTCTTATACACCAGTTTTCTGCACTTTACTAATATAACATCCCGATTCCGCAATAATTTTCACATTCCGTGTGGGTATTTTCAAAATTTTAATGGATTACAATAAAATCTTAAAACACCAAAAATAAGACATACCGTCAGATTACATGTGTAATACCATATATTTCCGTTGTCTGTGCGTTGCAAAGACCGTTGTCACCGCGTTGGCACCGTTGTCAGTGCGTAATCATAGACCAGCGTGACTACACACGGAATAAAAGGACAGCTATAATTGGTATGGAAGTATGGATGTTGCTGAAACAGTCTGCCCCTATATGCCTGGTTGACCACTTAGATTTTCACGTATTGAACATCGTACATCAATTCAGCCTCTGCATTGAATACGTTACATCACAACATATGTACAAACGGCATATTGACACTGTTCTGTTATGCATGTAGTCACCTAAATGATGCTCTTTATTAGGGGTTTAATCATCGGGAATGTGCAAGAAAATATTGATGAAACTGTCTGATTCGTACTTATATATGTGCTTTTTATAAACATCAAATACAAATACATTTAAGTATAAGAAATAGACAATTGTTCAGAGAACAATTACAAGGTCTTTCACCAGTTTTCTTCATGATAGGCATGTTAAGAGCTTGATCTTATTGTCCATTCCTGTCAAAAATGTGATTTAAGCTTAAGCAAGATTTCTGAGCTCTTGAGTTTTTAATTCGATAATTGATAAGGACTTTTTCGAAAACTAGCTAATTGCTAAGGACATGTATGTCACTTCCGGTTTGTAATTTCTTTAATTTCCTTCTAGCAACGTGACGAAACTTTAAAGGTATTGTTGCTAAGAACTTTTATGACAAATAACGTTGTTGTTAAGGACCTTGACATTTGACCTTGATCATATTTTGTAGAAAATTTTGTGTTGTAAATCATTAATGTTTCTTTGTATATTTAAAAGTTTCCGAGATAAAAGCAAAAAACCTTAAATCGAACCTCGAAAAACGGGGTTTGGATACTAATATACCGATGATTTTTTACCAAATGTCCAAAATGGAGACCTCAATTAGACACACAAATTAAGGAAATTTATCAAAAATTATAATACACAAATGTATTTTTCTAATTTAATATTTTATTTAATTTAACACTTTGCAAAAGTCTATTAGAAATACCGAAAACTTCTTTTCATTAAATTTATTAGCTCCAATTGTTTTTAATTTTGACTTTTCATTATATCTTATTTTTCAGTACATGAGACCCCAAAAAGTGTGTTTGTGTCCCCGGGGTTTGTGTACATAATTAGAACTATTAAATGAACAAAGCATATTCTAGCAATATAAACAGCACTTCTGTATGAACAATTAAACTTTTGTAGCTATTATTAAATAATACCAAACATGTGATTTGAGGCTTTATTTCTTATATATAATGAATATATAATGAAATTTTATTTTTATCCCCGCATTTTCTTCAGAAAATGCGGGAATATTGTTTTGGCCCCGTCCGTCCGTCTGTCCGTAAGATGAATCTTGTCAGTGCTGCAGATGCAAAATAAGCTTTCGAATTTTGGTGCAAACAAGAGGCCAAAGATGTCGAATTTGACACATGTGAGCTTATCAGTGGAACTTCTCCTACATTTTTGGATTTATGTATCTAGAAACCATACTTTTTTAGCATTTGTTCAATTAGGACAAACTTTTTCACCAATTGTATTTCAAAAATGTTTGATTCCAATATTTGTAAATTTCCTGAAAGTCTCAAAGACAACTTATTTTGGGGAATTCTACCTAGCAACCATACTTTTAGAATTTGCTTTGTTTTGAACAAATATTTTCATATATTGGATTCCAAAAATTTTGATTCCAATTTTGGTTAACTTCCTGAAAGTCTCAAAGACCTGTCATTTGGAATTCTACCTAGCAACCATGCTTTAATAATTTGTTTGAATTAGGAGAAATATTTTCACCAATAGGCTTCTCCAAATTTTGGTTAGCTTCCTGAAAGTCTCAAAGACCTCTTATTTTTGGGGAATTCTTCCAAGCAACCATATATCCTTGTATTCATTTGCAGTAGAAATAGTGAGGACAATTACACCCAAGGTCTATAACAGCTGTTTTCTGAATCAAACAGGGAGCGCGGGGATGGCCATTATTTCTGATGGCACCACTTCTAGTTTGTTCTATTTTTTTCTATATGTGACCTTGGCCTTTGTCGCACAAACCTCAAAATCATTAGATTTTTTCCTCTGATCATTAGTCATGTCTATGCCAAGTTTCATTTAGATGGGACATGTGGTTCTGGAGATATTGTGTTGAAACGGAAAAAATGACATTTTTCTATTTTTAGAAGTTGTGACCTAGAACTTAGTGCAACAACCCTCAAAATCGATAGGCTACCTCTTCTAATCATAAGTCATGTTCACGCAAAGTTTCATTTTGATATGACATGTGGTTCTCAAGATATCATGTGGAGACCAAAAGTTGACGCCCGGACGCCCAGATACCATTCATCAAATTATTAGCCGAGTTCGAGTTGGTCGCAATTCGGCTAAAAACTATGTTTGCATAACTTAAATAACTAAGTTACTGTGAATTTAGTTTCTGCATATGAGCATTTCGACAACTTATGACTCTTCATTGCAGATAAAATCTAAACGTTTGGAAGACAATAAACTCAAAGATGTCTTAAAACTGATAAAGAACAAACAACCAATATGATCTAGATATAAAGCCAAAATCATCCAATGACAGAACTTTGCATGTGGGAGATCCTCCTAAGTTTTCACAACAAAAATTTAGATATTGTGGGGTTCCAAATAGAATCGGCTTTTTCTGGTCAGCACCGAAGTACTGACTACTGGGCTAGTGACATAGAAATTTTTTTTGGGTTATTTTTTTTTGTTTTTTTTTTTTTGTTTTTTTTTATTATTATTTTTCCGTTGTCCGTGCGTTGCAAAAATCGTTGTCAGTGCATTGGCTCATCGTTATCATTAAACGTTCATTTTTCACTCGGTGCGGTTGTGGATTTTGTATTGAATGATTGTTCCTTAACAAGAAATATTACATCATTTGTTTATGATAATTATATCACAGGTATTTGTGATCACTGTGTTAAGCAGAACAAATATACGTTGACAGTTTTTCGTAAGTATTATGATCTATTAGAACATGCCCGCAAAATCGTGGGAAAATTTTAGCAATTCTGAAAGAAAGAGTTAATAATACGGGACTTTCGAGATAGGAACTCTCGTGTTATTGAAGGCGGAAACGATCTCCTCTAATACCAGTGAGAAGTACAAGTTATATTTATAGCATAAGCTTACGAGTTAGACAAATAAACTTTCGAACGCGAAGCGTGAGAAAGTTTATTTGGATAACGAGTAGGCGGTGCTATAAATCATTTGTAACATGAACAAACCNATGGGCACACGTGACCTTTTATGCAATATCATCAAATGTTTCGGTTTAGATTATCGACGCTCGTCATCTCTTATTTATTCTTTAAAAAGATCAAAGGAAAAAACTAAATTCATGTTACAAGTTAAGCTTTTTTAAAAAGCTTCCCGGTTTATAGCCATCAATACATTTATTGGGCATATATATATGTAACAAAGAATTAAATAACTGGAGTGATTGTTCAATCTGGGATAAGATGTACTACATCCTGCTAAGCTCACCTCGTTGTATTGTATTGTCTACATTTATTGACAAATATATACAACAATTAGTTTTACAAATATACTGGCATCCCTAAGAGCAACGAATCCATACCCGTGTGTATGGATACATTTATAAATTGTAAAAAATGCTTTATATCAAAATATTAAATTTGAACCTGTTAAACGATATTTTATGAAATATTCAAACAATCGTTGGTTTAAAGCTGCGACAAAACAGTTTCTTTAGTGTTCGGAACCGTAGATATAAAATTATGCACATTTCCCATATCGGAAGCCCTCAGGATAGATAATAATACCAGAGGAAATCTGCTGATCGGGTCAGATTCCGACCTTTTTAAAATACAGATTGACGGATTCCTAAAGCTACCATGGCAACCGGGAATAAAGAAACGATTGCCTTTCCCTATACCAGTTGACTCCAATATAGCTAGTTTGGGTATTTGTCGTCCCTTGCTTGTCCATGGTTGTATTTCGCAAACTGATTACATTGAAGGCAATGACAATGTAAACATATATGAGGCAATCAGTTTATAGTTAAATTCAAGTTTTTCCAATGTATCCTCGAATGGTTTATATCGATGTGCAAATCAGCGGGATTAAGGAGACGACGCACATCATTTAGCACCAGTATTACGCGGGAACTTCTGACCAATGAGCAAGCTTTGTTTTCGTTTCTGCAGGCATGCTTGCAGCGAACCATTCTAGTACCCGATTTCCATGGAAACCGGGAATAATCGGAATCCAGACCTATTGAATATTAATACATACCACCTAAGAACAAACTATTTATTAAATTGAAGTGTACTTATAATTTGTCCTGCATGACAATTATTTAACTAAATTAAAATTGACGAAAAACAATTAATCAGAAGTGCTACAAATCGATTAAATATAAATCACCCTTAGCTCAACAGTGTTCGTTGATTAGTGATTCCCTCTCAATGTATTGATGTATTGATTTTTTACGAATAATAATAGATTTGTTTCCGGAGTGAACACGTCTCAAAACTCCCGTATTGGTAGTGTAAAAACGGATTAAAAAATGGAAAGGCATCTTCCTCCAGTAGTCATTGATGTTGTAAGCTAAGCAATGAAGGGATATGGAGTAAATGCAAATGAGACAAAGTCTCTACAAATGCATGGCAAAAACAACAATGGAAAAACGCTTTTATTGTCGTTCTTTATCTTGAAGTCACAATGACGCCTTCAACAATGAGCTATACTCATACCTCATAGTAAGTTCAAGACGGCCCCTAGCACCGGTTTAAGCGGAATTCATTGCTAGATGTCGAGCAACGCTACATCCATGCTTTATGACTCATGGATGCGGGATCGTTAACAAACATAAAATTAACCGGCAAAGTGTTCTTACAACTAGTTCCTTTGGAAAATTGTTACCAAAATTTCTTACTATTGGCCATCTGTCAAACATGAACTAAGTCGGCAAACAAGAAGTAGACAGGAAACAGACCTGAGTTTTAAACCGTCGGTATCAAGGGAACTCATGATGATGCTGCATATCAAATATCAAAAGGAACTGTTACAAAAATAATTTCCCTACTTTTGACCTTCACCTGATGCTGCATAACAAAAGATATGATAAGTAGTTGCTGAGAAAAACTGTTACGAACATTTTTATCATTTACCATTTATGTCAAATATTTTACCAAGTTCGCAAATAGGAAGTAGACAGGCAACATACCTGGTATCAAATCCGACTGTATATGATGCATACCAAATTTTAAAAGCCTGTGGTAAGAACGTGCAGCTGGTGACAAAATGTTAAATTTTTTCCTTGCCTTCGACACTCACCACTATTCTGCAAACCATTTAACTTTTTACCTTATTTTGTGTTTGTTATTTCTACTATTTCTGGTACATGTTGTAACAGGATTTCAAACGAATCCTTGATCATGTGATATTATTTTTTAGTTATGTTTGTGCCATTTTTATTTTTCATCATTTGGCGTTTAATGAGACGCCGGGGCAGGGGATGGGATAACCGGCGGATCCAGCCTCCGCAAAAAGGGGGCTAGTCCACTAAGGTTCCGGAAAAAGTTCCAGGTGATTTTTTAACGACTTTTGGTCAGTTTTGCCTTAATTTTGCGCGAAATTTTAAACAAAAATTAAGAAAAAAGGGTTCCTTTTTCAGGAAAAGAGGGGTTCCAACCCCCGAAACCCGATCCCTCCTTAACTGGATCCGCCAATGGGCAGGTTGTTGATATAACAAACATGCGCAAATTTACAATAATTTAATGAATATTTTTTAATATGTTGAAGCAAATTCAATAAATCTTTTAACAAAGGGATGCCCTGCCATGAAATAATATGTGCTTTGAGTGTGTGTGATTTTTAAAAGTATTTCTCACCAGGGGGGGGGGTCACTTCGGGTGGAATTGGGTACAGGCCTGCCACTGGCATTTTGAAAATACCCTCCTTTCATATAGTTCCCCAAGCCAAATATTGACCCATTCATATAATAAGCAACCCAACTGTATAGTGAATATGTTTAATTTGAGCAAGAAAACCATTAATTTCACAACAGGAATGTTCTTAAACATCAAATAATGATAAATACTTGATTAATTACAGCAACCGGTAGAGATTCTGGCCATTTGGGGTTAATTTTACGACCCATTTATATATGTGATGTCAAAAATTACTACCCATTCATATAGTTGACAACTGCAAAAAACAGGGTCATTCCAGCGGCACGTCTGTATATACCTCTAAATAGGAAGTGACTTCCCTAACCCCCCCCCCCGTTATTTCTCATAATATAAAATTGTGGGGTTTTTTTGCATATTTTGTCCATTTAACAATCACATTTTACAACGCTTATAAGCTCCGAACAGAAACAATCTCCAGAATCGATTATTTTCACAAAAATCGGCGATTTTTAAAGAAAAGGTGATTGTTTTAAAGACAGATTAAGAAAAAAAATTATTTCTATGACTCATATTACAAATATGGTTACGGAGGAGATGCGACTAAAAGAATTCGGTCTATTGTAAATAACGCTTGTCATAGATTATCTCCCCATTAATTTTTGGAAACTATAATGCTCAATTTTTCTAAACAGATGGAATATATCATCAAATAAAAAAAAAGTTTATCAATACAAAAATATCATCAAATTATTTTCAATATAGATTTATGAAAAAAATTCTCAAAAAAAATTTTTTTGCAACTTTAAGAAAATTTATTATACCATTTCAAGTAAAATTTACATTTATATATAGTTAACGTACAGCCCTTATTGTACAATGTTAAATTAAGTTCCAATTTCTTACCAACACCCGCTGCAAGTGGGCTTCAACAAACCCAGAAGAAATATAGTCTTAAAGGGAAGGACAATTTTCACGCTTTGGACATCGTACGTCGTTTCAGCCTCTGCATTGAAAAATACTTTATGAATGTATTAAAATATAAGTTACATCCCAAAGTATTACAAACGGCATTTTGACACTATCCAGTTATGCATGTCGTCTTTTTTTCGGGGTTTCATCATAGGGACTGTGCAAAAAAATACTGATTTGATCAAGCAAGCTGCCTTATTTGTACTTATATATCCGCTTTTAAAGAAACATGAAATACAATTAAGAATAAGAATGAAAAAGACAATTGTTCAGAGAACGATTGCAAGTTATTTCCCCAGTTTTCTTCATGATAATATGTTATGAGTTTGATTTTATTGTCTGTCCATTTCTGTCAAAAATATGATGTAAGCAAGATTTCTGAACTTTTGAGTTTTTTGGCCGGGTTGCACGAAGTGCATGCAAATCCGGGTTATAGTATGGTGAATGTCGGGCGGGCGGGCGGGCGGCGGGCGGGGAAAATGGGATACTGATTTCTCCTACAGTTTTCATCCTATATTTTTGAAACTTCACAAACTGTTTCTATATATATTGTAGATGTGCACCTCCCTTTTTGGAATTGTTTTGAAAATTTTTTCCCTTTTTACAGACTTTGGAACTTTGTCATTTTTTATCGACATTTTCAACAAAGGGTACCTATTTTGTGAAATCAACTTCTCCTACAGTTTTGAAACTTCACTAACTGTTTCTATATATATTGTAGATGTGCACCTCCCTTTTTGGAATAATTTTGAAAATTTTTTACTATTTTTACGGACTTTGGAACTTAGTCATTTTTATCGACATTTTCAACAAAGGGTACCTATTTTGTAAAATCAACTCCTCCTACAGTTTTCAACCTACAACTTTGAAACTTTGCATAATGTTTCTATATATATTGTAGATGTGCACCTCCCTTTTTGGAGTTATTTTGAAAATTATTTCCTATTTTTACAGGCTTTGGAACTTAGTCATTTTTTATCGACATTTTCAACAAAGGGTACATATATTGTGAAATCAACTCCTCCTACAGTTTTCAACCTACATTTTTGAAACTTCACATAATGTTTTTATATATTGTAGATGTGCACCTCCCTTTTTGGAATTATTTTGAAAAGTTTTTCCTATTTTTATGGACTTTGGAACTTAGTCATTTTTATCACATTTTCAACAAAGGTACCTATTTTGTGAAATCAACTCCTCCTACAGTTTTCATCTCTGACCTTTGATACTTCACAGATTGTTTCTATATATTTTGAAAATGTGCACCTGACTTTATAGAATTATTTCCAATATTTTTCCCATTTTTCCTGGCCTTTTAATTTAGTCATTTTTTATCAATATTTTCAACATATTCTATACACAGAGCCATTACGGAACCTATAAAACAACACTTTATAGCTTAAAACACCACTTTATAGCTTAAAACGCAACCCGGCCATTTGAGTCTTGGACCCATTTTTTATTCAATGGTTGATAAGGACTTTTGCGAAAACTAGCTGGTTACCGTAAGAACATGATAGTCACCTCCCGTTTTCAATGCCATTAATTTCCTTCTTGTAACATGATGAAACTTTTAAGGTATTGTTTCCAAAGACTTCTGACAAATAACGTTGTTGCTAGGGACCTTGAGTTGATATTTGACCTTGACCCAAAGTTGTAGAAAATGTTGTGCTGTATATCGTTAATGTTTCTTTCTTCTTTGTATATTTAATAGTTTTCGAGATATAAGGAAAAACCTAAAATAGGACCTCGAAAAATGGGTTTTTGAAACTAATGGTCGGATGATTTTTGACCAAATGTTGAAACTGAGGACCTCAATTAAGGCCGATTTACACGTCGATACAAGTTGTATGGGTCTTGATACAAATAATACCGTATAAACTATATGCTTTTTGTGTAGAATGCGACTTTTTGAAGTTGCACGATACACAATCTGGGATAGGACATGTTCTATTTCGTGATACAAGTTGCATGCGTCTTTTTTATTTAAACCAAAGAAAACGGGAAAGAAAGGTTAGAAAAGGTTGACATAGTCGCATGCGATTTTTACACACCATGTAAACATAAAAATATCATGATTCGAAAGTTGCATGCTTCAAGATGCATGCGACTTGTAATACCGTGTAAACGTTTATGTATCATAATACAAAAGTTGCATGCTTCAAGACACATGCAACTCGTATCACAGTGTAGATGGGCCTTTAGATACACAATCTCTTCAATACATTTGATCACATTTCTCTCACCATTATGGAGATTTTACTGAAGAAAAAATATTTAATTCTACTTGTCATGAAAATTTTGATTTGAAGATTTTTTTGTGCAAAAGCAAATAAATAATTTCATGTGACATTTGGTGAAAATAAATTATTTGATCGAGATTTTCATAAATTGTTTTTTCTAGGCAAAATCGCCGAAGCCCCGACCCACCTCCCCCTTCCGAAAATAAAATGGTCGTCCCATAAAGGTTTATACTGCCCTGTTGACTATGAAAGAATATGGATGCAAAACTATAACTTTTTATACCCCTTCACGAGAACTGAGGAACTGTCATTGTTGCGGAATTGAGTCGGTTAATGCATTTCCCACGTACATACTCAAATTTCGCCGTAAAATTACGACTCTGATGTTTTTTGTTTCATTTCTCTTTAAACACGGTTTAACCAAAACTTTAAAGTTTGTTTTGAAATATTATACGTTATTCGGGAATCTTCAAAGGGGATACGGTTTCATATTCCCTGTCTGTGTTTTATATCCCCTGAGCGTCAGGCGACGGGGATATAGGGCACAGACAGGGAATATGAACCCGTATCCCCTTTGAAGCCCGAATAACTCTTATATTCTGCTAGAAGTGCTATATTTTTTCTATTAAAAGTGTTTCAAAATTGTGATTTTGCTACCACGGGAATACGGCCTCATATCCCCTGTCAAGGTAACCAATCAAATTGCAGGACTTACCTTGATATTTCACTTCAGCAGAATATTACTATTTATTTCAGAAACGTCATAAATGAACGATGTAAGCGTTACTTGGAAAACACATGTTACCGGTAACTGGTTTTGATGTGTATTCAAGATATGGAATGGACCATAATACTGATTAGGTTTGTTTGTGCTATATTGGGATAGGGTATATTTACGACTTTTGTTAATTGGATTTGGGATATTTTAGACAAAACGTAAAGGAATATAGATATTTTAGCTGTGGGATAAGGAATATAGATATTTTAGCAGTGGGATATCTTCAACTTTCAAAGAGATAATTCAGCCAAGAATAAATCGAATATGGGATATTGGAACCACATCCTCCCCCAACAAGCCCCACTGCCATCTTGTGACGTACAAAAAGAGTCGTACAGATACGAACCATTTCTTGTATAATCATAATAGAATGAGTCGGCAAGTCCAACTTTGACCGGATGGTTAGCTGTAGAAATTTCATCCACCGCCACTGGTACCTAATAAATAAATTAAAAAATAGATTATTACTTTTGTTTAAATTTAGAAAATTTTGCATAAAACTAATACTGTAAACCAACTTATTTTCGCGGCTACTTTATTTCGCATTTTGTACCTTCTGGTGAAGTTCGCGGAGATTAATATTCGCGATTTTCTATTTCCGTTAATGCTTTAATATTTCGCGACGATTTATTTTCCCGATATTTTCACGCACGAGAAAGTCGCGAAAATAAGTTGTTTTACAGTATATTCCGTGTTTAGCTCTGTCCTTAGCTGGTTTTGGCTTTTCATTTTGTCTGTTGTCTACCAGAGTTGCAAATGTTCAGTTGATGGTCTTCCGAATGTTTAAATTTAATCTGTGCTGAAGAGACATAAATTGTCGAAATGGCCAAATGCAGAAAAATTAATATACAGGAACGTTTCGTTATTTATAAAAAAAAAAGAATTGTTACTATTTTTATAAATAAATATACAGTGACTAGGTACTACATGCTGTTCACATCACTGTTATATTTGTATTACATACATAGGTACAATCTGTGGTCGGAGAGCTCGCGGAATGTGTGTTATGATTTTGGCGCGTAGTGTTTTTCACTACGAGTACAGCAAGACTTTGCAGTTGAAATAATTGTGAACCAACTCTTAAAGATTAGTATTTTCTTATGATGAGCTGGTTCATTTCCCTGAAAGTGGAGAAAAAACTAAAATTATGCACATCACACAAGTGGCACATCACTTTTATCCAGCTTCAAGATGGCAGAACCGGAATATGCTCATCGTGAAATAAATTAAAAATGGGTCAAAGACTTGAATGGCCGGGTTGCGTTTTGGTGCTTCTAGCTATAAAATGTTGATTAATTGGTTCCCTAATGGGTCTGTGTATAGAATATGTTGAAAATATTGATAAAAGATGACTAAGTAAAAAAGTCTGGAAAAATATGAAAAAATATTGGAAATAATTCCATAAAGTCACACAGGTGCACATCTTCAATATATATAGAAACATCCTGTGAAGTTGATGAAAATTGTAGAAGTTGATTTCACAAAATAAGTACCCTATGTTAAACATTTTGATAAAAAAATGACTAAGTACCAAAGTCCGGAAAAATTGGAAAAAATTTCCAAAATATTTCCATAAAGTCAGGTGCACATCTTCAATATATATATATATAGAAACATTCTGTGAAGTTTCAAAGATGTGTGTTGAAAACTGTAGGACGAGTTGATTTCACAAAATAGGTACCCTATGTTAAACATTTTGATAAAAAAATGACTAAGTTCCAAAGTCCGGAAAAATTGGAAAAAATTTCCAAAATATTTCCATAAAGTCAGGTGCACATCTTCAATATATATAGAAACATTCTGTGAAGTTTCAAAGATGTGGGTTGAAAACTGCAGGAGGAATGATTTCACAAAATAGGTACCCTATGTTAAACATTTTGATAAAAAATGACTAAGTTCCAAAGTCTGGAAAAATTTGAAAAAATTTCCAAAATATTTCCTTAAAGTCAGGTGCACATCTTTAATATATATATAGAAACATTCTGTGAAGTTTCAAAGATGTGGGTTGAAAACTGTAGGAGGAGTTGATTTCGCAAAATAGGTATCCCATTTTCCCCGCCCGCCGCCCGCCCGCCCAACTCTCTGTGCAACCCGGCCAAAGATGAGATTTTTTTGTGTTGGTGTTTAGAAATGTATGATATTGTAAACATAGTTTTTGTGCCCTTTTTGATTACTGGATTGCTTCCGAAATATGGTTAAATTAAGCCTCATTGTATCTCGGCCTAGGAAAGCCTCTACATCACTTCCATTATATCCCTTGTTTATGAATTAATACATTACCTTTTTATAGACAAATATGATAGTCCCATTTTTATATAGTTTTACTTGGAATTGGAACTGGCCGTCTGTAAACAAAATAATATTTCGTTTAGGTGAACATTTATGTTATTTTGAATTCGAAATATACAACCGTTATACAATGTACTCTGATTACTATCATATTCTTTACAGTTTTTTTTTCTTCTCTTAAACATGTAAAGCTACCGGGATATTTTTCTGGGTTATTCTGTATTATTTATTGGAACAAGCCAACTTACTTCAGTGAATATCATCAGGTTTTCTGGCTGGTAAATCATCTTCCATTGTAGATTTTTTTTTTGCAAGTGTGCTGCAACGATCACTCGGAAACCTGACTACTGAACTTTTAAATACCAGTCCGTAGAAGAACGGGCAAAGCGCAGTTGTAAGGTGGTACATTGAGGAAAACAAGCAAACTTTTGATGTTTGATTTTAATAAAACTAACCAAGAAAACGTCATTTTGATAGATACAACTACTGTGGTATTTTGCCTTTATTGAGTTATCAGCGTCCAATTTAGTTACATCGTACAGTGAAAAGTACGGGAAATTTTTCCCGCCATTTTTTTTCTCCATATAATCAGTCAAATATTATCTCGGGACCTCAGGCATGTTCGAATGTAATTTGTTTTTTTTTTTTTTTTTTTTTTTTTTTTTTNGGGGGGGGGGGGGTGTTTTTATGACCAAATGAATACATTTAAGCCAAAAAATACAGAATCAAAAATTTTTGATATGCCACCCACTACCTGACTTTTTGTTGGAATACTACTTAAATGTATTTCTAAGCTTTTCTAAGCTAACTAATGAGTTTAGCAAAACTTCATCGATATGACATCCCCTCATAATTACATTGTTGATAAGTTAAGAGGAAATCTCTATCATTTCAGGTTAACCAACTGCGACCTTATTTGAGGTTGAGGCAAGCAAGTAGAAATACAACATACAATATATTTCTTCACTAAGTTGTCTTAGTTTAATCAAATCTCCTTTTTGCATTTTTCTATATGTATAAATTATTTTTGTTTTTTTTAATTTTTTTCATTGCTTTTTGTTTGTTTTGTCAAGGTTGTGTTATAATCTACATCTTTAATTTCAGAATCATTCAACAAGACTATTTGTCTGTTGTTTTCCAATGAATTTTTGGCATTGTAGGTGAGCACCTGATTATATCCAGTTTTTCTTCAACGTTTGCACGAGAACAGATGAAAGGATTTCAATTTGAAGGTTGGTTGCACAGATCGAAAATATAAACTTTAGTATTTGTGTTAATAATATACTCTTTTTATATTAACTTACGTGTCAATAAAGTTTAAAATGAGGCAAATAAAATATGCTCTTGTGGCGAACATGAAATGCTCCACCACTTTCTTAAAATTGGTGTAAATACAATGCATACGTCTGAAACCGTCAATTTATCACCCTACTTTATTTTCTTTCAATTCTGTGGTTTTTAATCGTAATATCAAAACTACCGAAATCAGAAGATGAATACCATAAATACAACTTAAGCCCCATTTACATGCACAAGATTTACACAAGTATGTAAATCAGTGGTAAATCTACACGTCTGTAAAAGTACACCGGTATGTAAAAGTATATTTGCTATGCATTTACATGCATTTAATCTGAGGTGTGTATTTTAATTTAAAAGGCTTATTATATATACAAGAAGTGAAAAGCGCCGAAAAACATGTAAAAAAATAAAATTTTTCGTTAGATCTTGGAAAGAGGTATGGCCATTTACCCGTGAATTTATTTCATTCATCTTACTTATTTTGCAGATTCATTGACCCTTATCGAAACAATTTTAACATGTCATCTGTTACACACGCTGTCGGAACAAGGTCAATTCGAATGCATTTTCATACATAAAGGTAAAAGATTCAGCCACTGAACTTGCCACTTATATGCAATTTTGACACATTTTGACCATTTTTGTAGGTTTTTGTTTAAATTCGTTGTATAGGACATCCAGAACCAAAATAAACTAACTCCCATTTGGAAGGCAAAATGTTTATACATTCGCAACAAAAAATGGTTTTGGTTCTCGGTGTCTTTTGAGTAGAACTATTCTCTCAAACACGGTAAAATAGCTAAAATGGAAACAAAAGGCTGTTTACACCAATGTTCGACTGCTAACAATCCATAAAACACGCAAGTGTAGGGTATATTAATTCTATTTTCAAGAAGTGAACTTACCAGAGACCATCTTACACGATTTTCGACAACATTTGAGCATATTCTGAAAATGACCCAACACAGGTACAAAATTCACGCCTAAATGGCCATACTTCTTTGTAGAATGATAGAAAAACATAAAGTTGTATCTGTTTTTATTTTTTCAATCAGAGCCCAACTTCCACTATAATAAGCAGAAAACGCAAAATCAGACAAAATTGTCAGAGAAGTCTGAATTTTATAGAAATCATAGTTAAGTGTGTGTGCATCAATTTCATGATTCAAATCAAGATGCAAGACCCTTTTCTTCCATTTCATAGACAGCATTCATAATTTGCCCAGTGTGCATTTTTAAGTTTGCATTTACATGCTCAAAATGCATACCGTGTAAATTTACACATGTGCAAATATACATTTACACTTGCCCCTGACCTCATGCAAATTTTCACCATTTGTTAAGTTTACACACGTATGCAGTTGCGTTTACATGCAGTAATTGCACACCAGTGCAAATTTGCATACCTATGTAAAAATACACATGTGTGTAAAACTGTGCATGTAAATGGGGCTATAGTTGAGTGAATGAACATATATCCTGCACGATACGTTCGGAAAAATAAAAATGCAGATCCTTATTTATAATATCAATTATACAAAGAGAAAAAATATTGCGATCATGTTTCTTCTTCAAAATTCGAATTCATGCCACAATGTCAATATTTTCTGACAATTTTGCATGGCTCCGAATTCTTAACCAATGTTGTCAGTGAAATAACCATACATAAAAACCTTCATAAACATGCTTTCCACCTTAATTTAGTAAAATAATAAAGTATTAAACTAAATAGTTAGTTGGTTTTGCACTCTGAATTTCGGCTCCTCACAATTCTGTTCGGTAATTTGTTTAACAATTCAATTCCTTTATTATGACAGATTTTTGGCGCGTATGAAATACAAATTGGCGCCAAAACCAATGCAACGTTTGAGGATTTCTCCGATCATGCCATTTTTTATTTTCACTCTGGCTTTAATACTCACGGTGGGTCTCGTCATTCAACTGAATATTTCTAAATTCCACCACAAAACTCTCGTCTGTAAAATAAAAAGTTAAAAAATAAAAAAAAAATGTTATTATTTGACCATTCTGGAATCAATTCAGTAAGTAAGAGGGGCTAAAAATATACTATTGGTCATAAATATGGAATATTTTTGTTGAGAATGCCTTAGATATATAAAGGCTGTCTTTTTTCAAAAATTCAAATCATCCTTACAAAATCTCTGAAATTATCACTTAAATCTTTCTTGCACACGATAGGAATCGACAATTGAATTTTGGAAAATATTTCTACACCCGATATTTGATTTAAAAAATGTCACATTTTCATCGAAAATTGGGTTTCAGAACGGGTTGAAGGAGTGGTCTGACAGACTCGTAGAATCAGGACTTTCGTAGTTCCCAGTTAGAAAACAATGTTTAAAACAAAATATTATATTTTCATCCACACACTTTTGTGAATAATGCTTCCAAACTTTATTTTTTTTTTTTGGCTCAGTAAATAGGAATATTCCATATTCATAACCAGGTGTATAAAAAAGAAATCTGCAGTTTAAAACAAATTGCAATATTTGAACCCAATGCCGTCCGGAAATATCATGGTCAACAGTAACTTGTCCCGAGGTCAACAAGAAAATCGAGTTCTTTTCTAAAATCTGGTGTAAACTATGGTATGTTTTTTTTTATCCCAAGTGAAAATGGGGATCGGGAGGATCTTTTTCAAGAGACCAGTATCAGTCATAATTAAGAAATATGAAAAGGGGATTTAAAGCTATTTTTGGTTATTTGGAATTCAACAACTAAATACTAAAGGACAAGGATCGGTAAAGGGCCTTTTTTAGCCAACTAATTTCTTCATTTTGAAAATTTTGTCAAATCTTTATTGCCTGATCGTTTTAATATAGTAGAATGGTTGCATTAAATAGATTTGGGTTAATTTTGCAAATATTACTACTAGAGGATCCGAGAAATAATGCCGAAAAATAAGCCCAAAAAGGCAAAATTTTCAAAATTGTAGTTTTTTGGTCATTTTTATTGGTTTTTTTTATTGAAATGAAAGTGGCCAACGATGTGTACACTCAAAATATTTATATATAATTTTAATTTACTTTTTTACAAAATATATATGTAAAGCTCGTCAGTGTACGCATGATTGGCCAGTGTTAAATATGCAAAACAAACCACCCCCAAAGTTTAGCCTTTTACAACGATTTCCCCAATTTATGCTATGCTTGGATGGCTTCTTTGACCAAATTTGCTAAATTATTACCCAAAAACCAACTGAATCGATTAAAGTAGGCACCATTGTGTTAAAAAAATCACAGATCTTTCTTTAGCCTTTCTTCAAATTTTGAGCTAAAAAGTGGCCTTACCGAACCTATTCCTTTACTGTAAATTTAGTATCTGAAGCTAGATGATCATTCCAACAACTTATTGCTCTACAGTGTAAACGAAATCAAAACATCCGGAAGAACTTAAACACAAATATGTGCAAAAGCTTAAAGAGAACAAATAGCCAATAAGATCTGAATGAAAATCCAAAATCAGCTAATAACAGACCAGAGCTCTGCATGAGGGAAATGCTCCAATTGTTTGTAAACGAAATTCACAAAAATTTACATATTACCGAAATATACTCTTATGATATGCACCATTTTAATCTTAATTAACTGAACAACTGATATTTATTGTCTTTCTCTTATCATTAATACTTACTTGTATAATCTTTGTACAAGACTTCGGAGTTGTCGGCCTTTGTGTCAAAGTTGGCCATTAGAGGCGCAACATACTGAGAATGGGTCAGAAACCTGTGCACGTATGGACCGACGTATACAAACCCTTTGAAATGAAATAATTATAATGAATTATCTTAATATCAATGTCAAATCAAATATGTTTTTATATTTTTTATAAACTTAAGGAGGTAGACCTAGTAAAGGGAGATAACTTTTAAAAATCACTTGTACGTTTTTTTTATTATTTCTATAAAGATGTTCTAAGCTTCTAAGTAGCACAGATGATTTTCATTCTTTTTCACATCAATGCATCATTAAAACTGACTTTTTCAAACGCCTTACTGATTTAAGGAGTTATCTCCCTTAACCTAGGTCTACCACCTAAAGCAAATATTTATGGCAAATTCTAGCACGTATTAATTTCTGTTTTGTATATTTAATCTTATTTTTGCTTCTGTTGTCTCCGATTTTGTTGTTAAATCTTATTGTTGCTTCTGGTGTTTCCAAAATCAAATGTGCAAAGACGGGCAACAAAACTGGTCAAAACATCCACACTTGAACAATTAAGCTATAGTGATCGCTTAAGATATTTAGGATTACCATCACTGCAGTAAAGAAGGTTAAGATCTGATATGATTGGAACATACAGAATCATCAACAAAATTGATAATATTTTTTAAAAAATCAGATATTTCCAAGAAATGATATATACAAGAGGCCACAAAAATTAAATATATAAAAAGTAGTGTAAACTTAATTCAGAAAAAAAGAATTTTCTCACTTGGAATAATTTAGCAGCTTAAGTAGTCGAGAGTAAATTCGTTAATGCCTTCAAATGGCGGTTAAATAGCCACTGAAAAGACCTCAAAATAAAGTTAAACCCATATATACACCGGAAGTGACACAACAAAATTTTTCAAGAAGGGTCAGAGACCTCTACAGCAGATAAACCATGTTTATTCTTTTTTTCCTTTTGTCTGCAATGTTGTTGTTTCATCTTATTGTTGCGCTGCTTAGGTTGTCAAAAAGTTCTTTTCATCTTAATTTTGCTTATGTTGTCTCGAGGTTATTAGTTATTGCCTCTGTTGCTTCTGTTATCCCTATCTCTGTTATTCAATATTGTCATTTCGTTTGAACCTTTTAGAATCAAATTTGTACATTGGATAGTTTGTCTTTTTAGTGTAAAGAATTTTTAACAATGAAAAGATATGGGTAAATGCACATGAGACAAATTCTCTACACATATATGATTAAACTAAGCAATGGATACTTACCACCGGATGTAAGTGTGGCTCTTTTTACAGGGTGGCCATAGAACGGCATCTCGAATGACATTGGAACATTCTGGAAACAGACATGTTACGTAGACTATTACTAGTATTCAAATTATTTTTATTTCATTATGATTAAATCTTTCAGTTGATAGAAATAGGAGCTCAACGATCTTTGTGGCAATTTAGACAGACCGGTGTTATCTGCCCTTGAAATCATTATATTTAACTACCAATAAACAGACCAGAGCAAAGGCTGATCGACTGAAAATCTGTATCCGGAAATGGAAATTCGGTGGAAATTTGGCAACGACATCAGTGAATTACAAAAAAAGAGACGAAAATTAAATTAACATGAAATACAGCAATCGGGCTCCTAACATTAAATGGAAATTACAGTGTTGCAAATGAGACCTAATTCCAAAATTCTTGTTAGCAGCTAAAACAGCTTTACAAGAAACAAGAAAAATAAGTCCATTTGAGTTCATCAATAGCTAATTGTAAACTAATTAATGATGAATTGGAAGGTATGAAAAGTAGGATTTATCCAAATGTGACAGGGAATTGTGCAGTCTCTGTTCATCAAAATACAGTCCCTAATGATGAGTTTCAATTGACATATTTTTTGTCAATTTGTAAAAAAGTTTTAGCTGCTGGCAAGAATTTTGGTCTAACGTCTCACTTGAATCACTGTAACAAGAATTCCTATAGACTTAGGAGATCTTAGGACTTAAGTATGAATTACAAGAGTTGGTCGGAATGGTCTGTCCGATTTTTCATCGTTAAAGGTTTAATCTGATTTACCGCTGATGTCAAATATTTGTCATCGGACAAGTACTCATGTTTGGTGTGGTTAACAAGTTCGTCCCAATACCGGCCATTACCATCATGGATAACATTAACTGTGTAGTAGTCCTGGTTTTCAAACGTCTGAAATGACAAATATACTAGTAACTAAAAATAATAAGAAATATCTGCAAAACATTTAATCAAATATGTTGGTCATTTTGCCAGTTAACGGGTGACAGCGATTGTAAGAAAACTTAAATTGTCAGTTGGTTTTATGTTTGTTGGCGATGCCGCATCCATAACATGCTAAACATGGATGTAAAGTTGCTCGACTTCTAGCAATGAATTGGATCTACTGTGAGGTATGAGCAAAGTCCATTGTTGAAGGCCTGATGCCGGCTTCAAGATGAAGAACAACGATAAAAGCGTTGTTCTATTGCTTGCTATTACCATGTATTTGTAGAGACTTTGTCTTGTGTATTTACTCTTTATGCCTTCATTGATTATGTATTTCTTATTTCGTATAAAACCTCTACTCTATACCACAATGCCTTGAAAATTTCCACTTGCAGTATATGCTGCTGGGGTAAATTATGATCAATTTCTTACTATATCTTTCTTGGTTTGTAAAATGGTACGAAATTAATGTGACACAGAAATTGAAATGCGACGTTTGAAAAAAGACAGAATACAGAAATTGTATCTTATTGGTCTTCTGAAGATGACAAAATTTCGCCTTTTCTCTTAAGAGAAAATTAAAAACAAATTAAAATTATATACTTTGATAAAATAAACTCTATTGCAAGCAGTCCGACCCTGCATCCAGTTTGAAAAAAAATGCTACAAATTTAAAGTTTTGTTCTCTATCAATCCACTAAAAAGTATGATTGTCTGTTAATTTTGTTTGGCTTCAGATTTATGATTCCCTGTCTTGGCAATACGTTGATGTGACTGCTTATTTATTTATTTATTTATTTATTTATTTATTTATTTATTTTTTGACCTGCATATAATTTTCGGTACAACTGTTGTCTCTACGTCTAGCAAATTGGCCAATCATTCGAGTAAGAATTAGCTATATACAAAGTCTTTACGTTGCTATAATTTTTTTTCGAAACATTTCGTTATATTTTCTATCTCAAACAACTGGTTTCACAAATGAAAAAAATTATCACTGTAATCAATATGGCCAACTCGTCAGACTTAGGTTGAGTTTTTGAGTTTTAGGTCATGATACAAAATGACTTTTATTTTTTATAATTACAACTAAATGAACTAAAATAAACGTTGTGCCTGCAATTGACTTCATCATATACTGAAATATTTTACTTGGGAGCGGATTTTTTTTATTTAGAAATAACTCATTCTTTGTCCTTGACCAATTAAATTGAACGTTGGAACGTAAATTCATTTTTAATGATAAAATAAATTCAAGTTTGCACACTTCTTATATTTAATATATGATGCACAGCGTGGGGCAACAGATAATTACATGTTACATCTAGTATATCTTATCAAAATGCAGTAAACAATTTTAAACTGTTTATATTTGGTACTAAATTGGTTTCTTTTCAATATATTGGAGTTAAATGAATTTGAAAAATATGCAACATCATACATGAAATGATGTTGCGTGACGGATACCCTTTAAAGTTGTCTTTTGGTTTTATTTATATAGATTACCTTCAATTTTGACAACAGTTTGATTTTGATCAATCAGTATTTAAATTAGCAATTATGCGCTACAAAAGACGAGGATTACCAAATTGCAACCCAGATATTGCAGTACAACGTACGTATTGTAACAGTTAATTAGCTAAAAGCGATTTGGATGTTTTTACTGCTGACACTAGCACATTCCTTCGCACCAAGATTGATAAATTTGCTAGAAGTAAATATGAATAAGCTCGTCAATCTCATTCAAAGTGAGATGGCTTGTTGCAAGTGATATTGTGTACATCAGCATAGTTGCACATTCAAATTACAAACCAAGACTAAGAAAAAAATCAAGATTATATGTTGTATACATGAAGATTATTTTGTATATGTTCATTCAAGTAGAAAGCTATTTTAAAATTATACATTCAAGTACTCTCGCACCATTTAAAGCACATTTTAGTCAATGTGTCAGCACTTTTAAGGATTTACATTTAAATAACCATAAAAAATAATGTTTTAATTGCGTACCACGTGTTCACTATCGACAAAGTGCGAATCGATAGTATCATTATCAGAGTCTAAACAATAGATGCGATTCCGATAAAGGAATTATTAATGTCATAAAATAAATAATGTTTACGACAGTAATAATGACTTTTTCAACAATAGCATATATTGTGTTGACTATCATAATTATCTCGTCGATTCGCACTTGGTCGATAGTGGTGTTTGTCGATGTATAACAAAACGTTTTGATATATGACAAATACATATCGAAGATGCAGTTAATTAAGTTTCTGTTGGCGGCCGTTTCGACAATTTATGTCTCTTCATTGTAGACAGAAATCTTACATTTGGTAGACCAAAAATCAGAACATGAAAGGGTTGATACAGAACCTAAAGGTCCTGAAGTAACGCTAAAATTAGCTAAGAACAACTAGAGTTCAATAAACTTCTTTTGACATTTCAAATGATCAGTTTTCTGAATCGAATTCAGCAATTTATTGATCTACAGAGAAAGAAATAAAAGGATAAATAAAAAAAAAATTCAAAGGTTGCAGTTTTAGTTCTTATAGACGTTTGGACGAATTTTGATAACCTAGTTTTGGCTTTCATAGAGATGCCAATCATACCATTACTCATGTGAAAGTACTATTGTTCGTGGGGTACCAATTTTCGTGGATTTCGTGGTTAGCTGAAACCACAAAATTAAATTCCTAACGAAATGTATTTTTTCTATACAGTTTTAATGCATAAAATTTGAAACAACGAATTTAAGGACCAACAAAATAGGGATATTTATTTAAAAAAAAAAAAACACGAAAATTGATGTCCACGAATAAAAGTACTTTCACAGTATTTGTTCTCTATCAGCATTCATAAGCATTACGGTTTATAGTCTACAAATGTCGTGATTTGGTTTGCATTGAAAAGACACAAGTTGTCGGAATCGCTCTGCAGAAACTAGATTTACAGTAATTTCGGTTTTAGTTCTTTATTACCATTAAGGCGACGTCTCTGCTGGTAAAATGTAATCCCCGTGACCTTGCAGTATTATCAGTACACCAGTGCTGCCCAGAAAACCTATTCAGAAACAACGGCAGTAGAATACCGAAGGAACACAGGAAATCAAAGTCCAAAGACATGGCCAATACGAGGACAAAGACAAAACAATGACGTTAGACAGATACAAAACACTGAAATAGAAATCACAAGATACAAAACAGAGACACTCACAGTGTGAACTCTAGCAATATCTAAATTTCAGAAGATTTTGTTTAAAACTAAAGATTCTCTACCTCTTGCATGGCTTAGCTGTTTTTTTTTTTTTTTTGTTTTTTNTTAGACGCCTTTGGTAATTTGTTCTATATCAGCATTAACATGTTTTGGTTATTCCAAATATTTTGATTTGCTCTGCACTGAAGACATAAAAATTGTCGAATGGCCATCTAGCGAAGCCAAATTTACAGGAACTTCATTATTTAATTACTATTTTCTCTTCAGTGCAAACATTTTCGTTTGGATGACAAAAAAAATATCAAAGCAGGTGAAATTTTACAAAATTTCATATCTTTATAACTTTAAAAGCCATAGGTCATCGCATGCTCTTACATAAATACCACATTTAAAACAAAATAGAAACAACAAAAATCTTACGATTATTTACAGTAATTTTCATTTATTGTGTTTATCTTAAAAAAATAAAGGCTTCTACTTACCTTTGTAAAAGAAATCGGGGTTGTTGAAGCTGTTGAACCAGTTGATGTGCTTGGACCTTTTGATGTAGACGGAGGTGTAGAGCTCGCTCTGCTAGTCGATGATGGCGACATTGAATTATTTTTACTCGTTGTTGGAAAAGTTGTGGGACTTGGGCTTTTTGATGAAGGTGTAGTTGTTACTGCGGAATTCGGACTTTTTGTTGTAGATTTAGATATTGGAGTCGAACTTTTTGTTGTTGAAATAGTTGTGGCACTCTGGCTTTTTGATGTTGATATAGTTGTTGCATTCTGGCTTCTTGTTGAAGATGTAGTTGCGGCACTCTGGGATTTTGCTGTGGACGGATGAGTTGATTTTGATGATGTTGATTGAGAAGTGTTTGTCGGTGGTAATGCACTTTTCGATGAAGATGGTGTGCTTAGTGGCGTTGTTGAAACGGGTGTGTTAACTTGTCGCTTTTCTCTGTGATGATTGTCAAGAATAACGATATTGTCTTTTGATAATGACTCTGAATCTACTACATAGCTTATCTCCACCTCTGCAATAAAAAATTGTCAAATTTACAATGATGTAGGGAACACAATCAGAAAACCTGTGCATATTATGATACCATACTTTCATTAAAGGACTAACGATCTTTAATTTACTCAAATCAGTTTACAGTAAATTTAAAATCTATAATAACTGCCACAAAACTAGTAACACAATTTTATATGATTAACAGCAAGAAGTGCGTTTTATTTCCCTTTTACAGTTAACACAAAGTGGAACTTGAACAGAACAAAAAACACTAAAAACTCAAAAAACAGTTAACAACTGATTTATGTATGAATTGCAGTGTCCGTAGATTATTATAGGAACAAACAAATGTTAATTATATAATTATAGATTACATCACAAGATCCCGTTCATAACCATGTTTTATCTACTAGAGATAGTTAAATTTTAAAATTTTAATTGCGAGGCTTGCCGAGCATTTAAAAATTTTTAAATTTAACTATCGAGAGTGGATAAAATAGGGTAAGAAACGGGATAAAGTGGTGTAATCTTTTTCTCCAATGATCAATGACAAATACCGAGAATTGTATTCCGAATAGATTTGGCGGGAAATAGCACGGGGCTTTTTCAAGTTTGAGTCTATATAAACTTTGGTTTCTGGAAATGAACTTATGTGAAACCTCTGGCTGTGGGCTTTGATTTGCTTTTCTGTGATTTAAACAGTGGTGTAGTTTTTTGGTGTAGTTTGGCACAAATTCTTAATGCATATTAAGTAGCACCTTTGATTTTAACTTTATGATGAAGGTCACCAATGGAAGAAAATATTTTGTTAAAATTAAGGAGTACCTAGCTGCTACATAGCTCTGTCGTTAACTGATTTTGGCTTTTCTTTTTGGATCTATTTGTTAATTTGTTCTCTATCAGCTTTTACACATATTTTAGATGATAAACTTCAAATGTTTTAATTTAATCTGCACTGAAGAGACATAAGTGTCGAAATGACAAAATGCAGGAACTTAATTCACAGTTACTTCAGTATTTTGTCATGTATTTACACTCGGTCGATGCCTATGATGTGGACTGTTAGTCCTCGATGGTATTCACCAACCCAGTAGCCCAATACTTCGGTGCTGGCCCGAAAACCGATTTTATTTGGAAACTTGCAATACCTAAACTCGAGAAAATTATGTTACTAAGGAGTATCTCCCTCTTGCATAGCTCTGTCTTCGGCTGATTTTGGCTTTTCTAATTAGATCAATTAGGTTATTGTTCTCTAGTATCAACTTTTACACATTTCGGATTATGGATTTCCAAAGGCATTGATTTGATCTGCAAAAAGACATAAGTTGTCGAAATGGCCAAATGCATAAACTTAAATTCACAGTATCTTCAGTATTTTCGTGGCTATTCTTCCGGCTAGCCGGGAAAATAGGCAAAATGTCTATTCTTCCGGCCAAAAATAAATACACAAATTATTCGATTTAAACAAAAACAAATATAATTTCTCTTTTAAAGAATTATAAATATAATTAACTTACATTTACTTCGTTTTCTTTTTGATAAAGATAACTTTTGTAACTATTCATTTTTATCTGAATTTCAATGGCCGGAAAAATAGACATTTTTTGTCTATTTGTCCGGACAGCCGGACAAATAGTAAAATTTGTCTATTTTTCCGGCCATAAAGATAGCCACTTCGTTTTTTATTTGTTACCAATTGGCCGATGCCTCTGCTGGTGGACTTTTAGTCTCCGAGGGTATTCACCAACCCAGTAGCCATTTCTTCGGTGCTGACCCGAAAACCATAACATTCGGAAACTTGCAATATAAATTCAAGACAGTTTTATTTTAAGTTAAAAAGTATCTCCCTCTTGCATTTATACTGTCCTTGGCTGATTTTGGCTTTTCTGTTATTGGCATTAATTTGTTGTATTTCGGTTTTTACACATATTTCGGATTATGGATTTCCAAGGGTTTGAAACTTTTCAGATTATTTTGTTAAAACCTAAGGAGTATCTCCCTGATTCACAGCTCTGTCCTTAGCTGATTGTTTTTCTGTGCATGAAAATCCTATTGATATTTTTTTCTCCATCAGCGTTTAGGTTTATGGTTTTCCAAATAACTTGATTTGGTCTGCGCTGCCAAGAGACAAAATTTACAGTAACCAATGTTTAGTTATTTATTTACATAGAACTAAGTGTTTACTCGATTAACATTCTGTAAATTGGAAAAATAACCTACGGATATCTAATCATACAATTTAAATTCGCACTGTCACAGAGCTTCCTGAATGGGTTTCGCCCTTTTGCATCCGATGATGAATATTTCATATTTAATATGAAATGATTGTTGCAATTTTTAGACAAATCAATATCTGCAACACATTTATGTTGTCTTATCAATATTCATCCGACTAAGTCATGTAAAATCTGTGATATTCTAAAAACAACATGTTTGCCTTTGTTATTGTGTTGTATGGCCTTAAATATTTGCATTTTAAATGAAATTAAATCCCATGAACCCAATACGTTTAAGTGTGATTTTAGGTCATTTAAAAACTCTACATCGCATTTAGTGTTTTGTAACACGTCGATCACAAAAAGATTGAAAAATATCTAAGTTAGAAAAAGGGAACATTACTCAAGATCACGTTATCACTGTGTATCACGTTATCACTGTAAACGTCAGTAAGGAAAATCAGCTGGTCGAACGACAACCCGAGAACACACAGCCCAAACACAGAGAAAATTATGAAAGCCGGCATATTCTCGACTTGGAACGGACATTTTATAAATAAAATGGTGGGCTGGAATTGGGGATAAACTGGATTATACTTTGGCCAGAAGCTTCTGGATTTCGACTCCTCGTCTGGACTATCAGGACGATTTTGATCTCACCTCATGTTTATATTTTTTATGAAAACAGAAAATATTGGTAGTTGCATGGTCAAGAAACATATCAAAACGTCATCTCTACTAATATTAATTTTTAATTTAATGCTTTATTTATTTATAGAGGATTACAAACAGGCCAAAGGCTACAAAGTTGCTCTCCTCGACATAAAACAGACAAGACAACATTTACAAGACAAAATACAATACAATCAGTCCATATAATTACCCAAAAACACCCAAAACTACCAAAAAAACTAACCCAAATTACCCCAAAACTGCCATAAAACACAATACAATCAATTACTCACACACTTAAACTTTCATATATATATATATATATAATGCATAATAAATCAAGCTATACAAAACGTTTACTTTTTTTCAATAAATTCAAAAACATATTCAAATAAATGTCGTTCATTGAAAAGTCATCATTTCCAAATTGAAGTATTTTAACCAAATATTTACTCAGCATATTTCTGAAAGTTTTGGACAGAGAAACAACTTTATTTTATCGAATAACAAAGACCTGATATTTTCATATCTATCACAAAAAAAATGAAAAAGTGTTCATTGGTTTCAGGTTTTCTGGCACCACACCTGTTACAGAGTCGAGGAGGAATTAGGTGATAGTTAAAATAAATGATAATCTATTCGTCTTGATGTCGTCATGAGACCTTCGATCATAAGCTTTGTAGTCAGTTCAAGACGGCCCTAACACCAGTTTGGACGGAATTCATTGCTAGACGTCGAACCACGCTATATCTATGTCTTCACTGGACATGGATGTGGGATGTTAACAAACATAAATTAAACTTGCAAGGTACTCTTACAACCACTTTCGTCCGTTGCCCGACAAAAGCACTGGTGTCTTAAGCTGGAGGACAATTACAACATACCCATGCATTCTTTTTATCCTGAGTCATTTTATATGTATTCTTATTACATACTTTCTTGAGAGAAACGAACTGAAAGCCATGAAAATTGCAGAGCTCCTTTTTTTTAAAGACGATAGAGCCGACACTAAACTGGACAGAACTGTTTATTTTGGGGAAAAATCCCGACAATGAGCAATATCAACATCCATCCAAAAGAAAAATATGAAAAGGAAAGGATATGGGGTAAATTTCAAGGAG
>MJUU01020179.1:0-12157 GCA_002080025.1 Modiolus philippinarum
ATAGATATCAATAAATAGGGAATAAATTCCACAACGGCTTTCCATAAAGTTCAGTCAAAAATCAAAATTTGATATTCTGTTATTTACATGTCAAACATCCATGATACCTCGACAAAAAAATTATATCTCTATCTATAAAGTCAAAAAACGAACTTAGAAATGTCAAGAAATTACTACTGAGGGTCCGCCATGTTTACATAGGTGGCGACACAATCGATATCACAACATTTAATTACCGCTGTACATGTATACTGCGGAAAAGTGACACGTACAATTATTATAAAAATAACATTGTGTTACAATGCGGGATTTCTAAGTAAATTTTCGCACCACAGTTTCGTTGTATTGGTTTTTCAAAAATCTCCTACCTGTGTGATAAAAAAATCAAAGAGATATTTTGCTTATTTTTTAGCATCTGAATAGGTGATCGTTTTATTATTTTCGTTCTCATATTAATAAGGACATAGAAATTCTAAAAAATAATCTCTTGATATCTGCTTTTAGTTTTTTTTCTTCATTTTCATCACTTTTTTGCAATTAACCCAGAATTCAAAAGAATTCTTTCCTAAACAAAATAATCCACGCTATTGCTAAAAAGAATAAATAAATCCTGTAAGCAGAATAATATTTATTGTATTGCTAAACCATCTCTGTTACCGTAATTTCCGAGAGATGTGAATATATCTGTGTATATTTCACTGTCGTCTCAATATACGCACGCGTCACTCTCTCCAGGGCAGAGCTGTCAGCTTACGCAAATTACAAAAAACGCCTTACTATACATGTATTGTTTTGGGGGATCAAATAAGTTTGAAAATAAAATAACAAGAATTCCTCACTTGAAGTTTTCTTCGGGTACACTTTCAAAATCAAATTCAATATTTCAGCTCTAGTAACTATACGGAATAAAGAGGATATGAAGAAAAATGCAAGGAACAAACTGACATATTTTGTTCAACAAAACAAGGGATTTATCCTACTTTCTTGGGTCTACTGTCCATTGAAGCTAAAATTTAATCTAGTCCCAGATTGAAATTGTGTTTATTGATAATAAAGATATATGTATTCGGGTCGATAAATTGACTTTTTTATCCCATTTATGTTAAAATCATGTTACTTGACTACGTGTCAGTCTTATCAGAAGCAGAGACATATAGAACCATTTTATATGTAAGGGGAACTTGTGTAAGCAAGTCCTAGTGCATACACACGTGTGCATACCTTCCATTTTTTATTATATTAGTGATAAACTAGTTACTAGTACTAGACGTGTACTTTATTCCGTAACATAAGGTATTTTAATTTCGGCTTAAATATTCAAGGGTAGTTCATGTATTCCGGAAAGATTATTTGTCGTAAAATAAATACACTGTTACACTTGTCTTATAGGTAGTTCAAAAATGCTTGATATATTCTTGATACATGTTGTGAAAGCGGATAAAAGAGAAAACATGATAATACAACATATCTTATCATATTCATGGATGTCGGATCTCAAGCTTACAGCCGAGACATGAGCGCAAAAGGTTTTTAATCTTCTTTGAAGCTGCAGTTGATTGTTCGGAAATCAGCAAAATGTTCGTATTTTTTCTGTGGAATACATAATTATACAGTATATAAATGAATAATAATTTTGCGTTTGTTTAGTTCATATTAGTTTGGTTTTACTTTTCAAAAACACCTTCTATAATGCAAATAAAGCAATAACACCTTTTGTATTTATCTTAAAGTCACGTGCGGTAAATTTTATGATTACAATATGCACAGGCGTGTGCCACACCTAGCGAAGGTGGGGTAAAGTTTTGGTGGGAATAAACAAACCACAATAAACATCGTTACAGGTGACTAAGGATTGTATTGTACATGAAGTGTACTGTAAAAAACGCGTGTATGGCAAATATGGCTCTGATGTATTGAAGTTTTCTTGGTTTATTATTTGTTTACTTACTACCGTGGTAAACGTTTTTTTACCCTTCCATGCACCTTTTGATCCATGTTATGATTGCGTACATAGCAGTTAGTGGAAATAAGAGGACACGTGCATGCCTAAGTTAAAAGCCTAGCACATGTGTCTCATGAGAATACGTGTTGAGTCGGGACAATATGAAGAAGTTCCATTTTAGTAAAAAAAGCACAAGACACATAATCCTAATAACGCACATCAGCATAATAAAAACTCAGTTTTTTTTAACCTCACTAACGAGGGCAGTATCTTTAGTATGAAAAAAAAAGGATCTTCAGATTTTTAACTTTCAAACAGAAAAAAGAACAAGCCTGGAGACCTCAATGCTTGTTGTCGAACATTGAAGCTTCTTGAGTAAAGCAAAGACCAACAGCCTTCTTGTCGGGAACGACAAACTCGCACCGTACAGCAAGTCGTTGTGTATTCAGAAATTTTGTATTTTTTGTTTTGTTTTGAAGTCTGGTATATTTGAGCATGTTCACTGGTTTTAATAGGTCAATAGTAAAAAAATGTATTATGAGTTCAATATCCAAAGTTGTAATGTTGTCGAGATAAATTGACTAAATTTGTACACTCTCGGACATCAACACATGGAGAATATTATTATAATTCCTTGATGATTATTGTAAACATATAAGTCCATCCTATATTTAGCCCCATAAAACGCTCAAAATGCTTTTTGCAATGTAGTTCGTATTTGCTATGTATCCGAAAGGTGGATTTCAGAGAGGGCGTAAGCCACTCTTTTCTCTGCAAAACAACACTTGTTGGAATTCTGTATTCTGTAATTTTAACACATCGTAAGTCCATCCTATATTTAGCGCCATAAAACGCTCAAAATGCTTTTTTGTAATGTAGTTCGTATTTGTTATCTATCCGAAAGGTGGATTTCAGAGGGGGCGTAAGACCCTCTTTTCTCTGCAAAACAACACTTTTGGGAATTTTGTATTCTGTAGTTTTAACACATCGTTATGAATTATGCTTGAAAATGAAATATTTATAGATTTTTAATGGAAAAAAAATATGCTTTGAAAGTTGCAATATATCTGGATACCGATACAAATAATTTTAGTGAATGAAAATCGCAAGTGCATCACAAGCATTATTCCGACTATGGAATTAATAAGAAATTGACTTGTTTACAAGTGTATATTCATACATAATAAAAACGCAAAAAGTTCTGTCGCGTGCGTGTCACAGGTGATCACCTGAACAAAAAATTCACCTATGTCACACGGGCCACCTGGGGTTTTAATTGATGACAATAAACAATTGCAATTAACAAGGTAACATGTTAAAGAATTAAGTTTTGTCAACAAAGAAGTGTAAGAGCACAGTTTTTTTAACCGTGAAAAATATCCACACGTGGCACATTCGTTTTTGAAAGGAGTACACTTAACGTATGCATGAAATTTAAATTCTTATGAAAAAGGGTTTGTTTCTTTAACAGTTTTTATTTATAACTAATAGAAACTCGAAATTCGGATAATTAAAAGTTTTTTTTTCTGACTTCATGTTCATGTTTTGATCGACGTAAATTGATAGCGTACATTGTAATTTATTTTTCCTATATGGTATGTGGATATCGAGTATTGACCAATCAAATCATATTATATAAGGTACCGGAAGCCTTATATAAGGTACCGGAAGAAGTCAATATGGCAGCCCCCTGCTTGTTAAAATTTTGATACAAAAACACAAATTATAGAATAACCACTTAAGATCTGGAAACGGGTCACGGCAACAACGATTTAAAATACATGTTTGAATAACATATCAAATTTAATTTTTTGAGTGAACTTTCCCTTTAAAGTGAAACTACACTCAAAAATGAAAATTTGATATGTTGTTCTTTATGCATTAAATATTCATAATACTCCGATATTAATATTATATTTTAACAGATAAAGTACTAAAGGCGAATACAAAATTGATATTTTATCGTTGTTGGGACAGCCATTTTGAACAGGTCGACGAATGGTCAGTAATGAATAACTAATAACCGAAATATATAGAAAAAGAAATAAACTACAATGGCCAGTAAGACAGCATTTCTACTACACAATTCTGTCAAATAGCATGATTTTTTAAGTACAGTATTTTCAATACATATATATTTTCCTCGTTTTAGTCAGAGAAACATAAAACGTATGTCTCTCTTAAGAATAAATTTAATTTGACGGAATCAACCATAATGCATGCATATTTTATCAGATCCATACATAATTTCGTCTATTTTAATAATAAAAAACCAGACTGATTTGTTTCAAACGATTGTAAATTGTGTCAGATGACAAGATTGTATAGTGTGTGTCAAATAGCCACATGCTGGCACGAGACATGTTGTATAGGTCACCTGCTGATCGGAGATGGTAGAATATACAACAGGTACAGCAGGTGTCTTTTGGCAGTCCAGGTATTATTTTCAAATCCATACACATTTGAAGTGTGTTCCCGTGATTTCATTCCCGTGGACTCTTTTTGCAAAGAAAAATAATATAAAGCATTGACCTTCCTCGGAACAAGCATTTATTAATAATATCCGAAAGAACCAATTATGTATGTCATAATTATTGCATATTTTGGTAGGAAAATCTTCCCTAAAGAATATATATTTGTCCATGTAGTGCGTTACAACCGAGCATAATTCGCGGGTCCATAGACTTACCCCAAAACACCTCAAAACACCCAAAACTACCCCAAAACACCCCAAAACTACCCCAAAACACATAAAACCATTCAAAATATACATTTTCGAAATAAGAATTATCACTTTCTTACATTTTTTTTTAATTGTTTTTGAGTTCTAAACCCGTTTTAATGAAGATTTATGATGGAAAATTAAACATGCCATGTGTACTGAAATGGATACATGACTTCCAGGTAAGTAATATCCCAGTCCTTTTTTTTTCTTGTTTTAGATCATAACCGCACATTTTTTTCAAGTGTAATTATTTCGTATATTTTGCTTAACACAAAACTTATAACTTACGCTGTTGTAGTGTGGAGTCTGTTTCTTCAGTCGTGGTTTATTTGTGGTGACGATATGTCATAATAATACACCATTTACTTCCAATTTATCATTCTTATTTTGAAATGAATGTAAAAATAAAATATTGAAAATAAAATTTCCACATAATAGGATAATTTAGTTTTTTTATAGATTTAAAACGTTCGAAAGTACTAGGGTTAAAGTTCATTATGCTGTACTCAAGACAGTTAGAAACATATCACTAAGCAAATATTACGGTTATTACCTCGATTTCTGTAAATAAAAGCTGAAAAATAAATTAAAATATTCTTTTAATTTTACCATCTTTCGTTATTTTATTGTATATAATGGCAATTTTTGGGTAGTTTGGGGCAGTTTTTGGGTAGTTTTGGGTATTTTTGGGTAGTTTTGGGTGTTTTTGGGTAATTATATGGACCGTAATTCGCCGATCGTGAAGATTTCTTAGGCAAAAGCCGACTGAGTTATTTCGCTTTTAAAGTCAAACGCGTAAATGAAATGTATAAAACAGCTGTCCTAGTGATCTGCAAGAAAAAAAATAACAAAACAAAGAAAAAAAAAACAAATCAAAAACAAAAACAACGATGCCTGGAGTCATTGATATTAAATGAAAAAGTAAGAGTTGACATGTCTGCAGTGTTCTTTCAAACTTACGAAGAAAGTGATACGAGGCGAAGTCCAACCAACAATTTTGGTAAACTGACCGTAGTTGCATCTTATGTCCAATAAAATTACGAGTCAGGTGTATTAAGTGAAGCAAAGTATGTTCTAGTTTACAACGATCTGTTGGTGTGTAATGCATAGCTTGCAAGAATATCATTTCAAAGTACATACATTTAGTAGAGCGGTGAGTATTAGAAAAGTCGCTTAGTTTAAAAGTTTAAATGACCCAAAAGCCTCATGAAATTTTATTGTCTTATATGAAAGGTTGAAATGTTGGCTAACAGAGGGTTATGTCGTAAACATTGAAAACTGGCGCAAACTGTACGAAATTTGGGGTCAAAAAATGTCACCTTGTAGAACTCCAATTTGGACCAAGTCAAAGTAAATTAATCAAAATCGTTCAAAATTTAATAAAAAGTAATTGAAAACTTTTTAATGCTTTGAAATAAAGATTACTTCGTCAAATGCAACAACTAGATATAGACATTTGGTAACAAAAATGGCGTCATGTGCATCGTTTTTAGAATAATCGCCAAAATAGATATTTTTAAGTGTGTAGTAATTTTTAAAAAAAATTGTTGTTTTTTGGGCTAAGCATGTGATCAAAACAATCATGAAAGCATTGCTATGAATACGTTAATGTTTTTTGTTACATAAACTATCCAAAGAAAATCAAATATCGGTGCCATAACTGAAGACTGTCACTTGCTATTTTTTTAAAAGTTATTGCCGAGTAGGTAGTTTTGTTACAAATGAATTTTAAGTTGTCAAATACCATTTTTTTTGCAAGAAGAAATGTTATAATGTCATCATATGACACTAGGGAATACTTTTCATACTTAGAGGGAGATAAATTAATGTGAAATGGTAAAATCGAACATAAATAGATGACAATTTATGAGTTGGAAATAGCATTTTTAAGGATATATAAGACACAATTTACTCACAAAATATGAAGACAAATCAAAACTAACCGGGTAAAATAACAAATACTTTTGACATATACAATAAAGTGAAACAATAAATAGCTAAACATAACGATATTGTGAAAGTTATAAAGGGAAAAATCGGGCCGACATTACCGTTACACTGGGAATATGAGCTATGACGGGAAATCGCGAATACAAATGTAAAAGGTAGAGTAATATATATGGAATAGAGATGACATTTAAAATCTTAAATATAGGGAATTTAGACGACCTTTAAAAGGTAGAACATGAGGAACAGAGAGGTGTCTAAAAGGTAAAATATAAGATATGGAGATCGTTTCTAAAAGGTAAAATCTAAGGAATATATATAGATGCGAAATTTAAAAAGTAAAGTCAGGGGAAAAGAGACGACATCTCAAAGGTAAAATCTAGGGAAAAGAGGCGACATATTAGGAGACGTCATCTAAGGAATAGAGAAGACATTTAAACTATCGGGAACAGAGACATTAAAAAGGTAAAATATAAGGAATAGTATCTATAAGGTAAAACATCTAAACAATGAAATTTAAAAGGAATATGAAAATGAAACGAATATTCTATCTTGCAGCCTATCGATAAGATGCAAAAAACTACATAATGTTGTATTTTTTAGGATAAAAAATTTTTAAAAAATTATGAAGATCAAACTTGTTTCTGAGAAATAACCTAAAAATGTATACGTTAAACTTAGGTGCGACTCGCAGACAAACGAACGAACACGACGAAAAACTATAGACCACAACGTTTGTTGTTGCGGAGTAAAAAAATGCAAAATTTCTATTTAAAACAGATAGCGAATAAAAGGTAAAATATCTAAAAGGAAAAATTCTAAAACAATATCTTAAATGTAAAACACATGCAGACATGAAACGCCCAGAATGTTAAAAAGAGATTTAGATATTACTGAGACGTACAGGTAAAAACCAGACACTTGCCTGGCTTCCACTCAAAAAGATAATTATTCCAATGTGACACTTGCATATTTGCACCCTAAAAAGTGGTCAATCAGTGGTTTCAGAACCAGATAAAATAGTTTTTGTATTGTTACAGGATTCACTATCTTGACATGCACATCAGTCTGAACAATACGGGCCCTGCTCTTTGCACACACATGCAGATAAATATGCCCGATTTTCCTTACACGAACAAATCATGACTTGGAGAAAGTCTGACGCAGTTTGTGATTTCAATAGCACATTTTCCAATTTCTTGTACTCAAAATTCCAACCATTGTCATTTGTTTCTCCGTTGTTTGGCCTAGCTAAAATGACAACGCCCAGACCCTTTGCCGCATAACTCGTAAGATATGATTTCTAAAAGATACTTTGCATGGAGTCAGATTTACAAGACTTTTGCCTTTACTTGTAGCAATTTGAAGTTTTTACTGGTTTAGACTGTTATGCGACTTTCTGAATCTGTCCCCTGTGTCATACAATGAAGAAATTACCTTACTTGGAGAATCAATGACACTGTCAACGTCATCTTCTGCTAGAGAAACAGGATCTTGAAAACGATATGACTGACCTTTTGAATAGTGACTTCTTTCCTATTAAAAATGAACAAGTGGCGCCACTTCCCATAAGTGCATGTGAAAATATAGGAAATTTTGACACCAATGTCATTCACAATGATGGAGTGTACGGAATAAATCCACGATTTTCCTTTACATTCCAAGCCGACTCAGTCTGAATCCACATGTCTGTTGTTCTATCTAGTTGAGGATAAAAATGGATCACTAATATAAGCACATCTGTATCATCTCTATTTCCATAGCGTTTAGCTGTTAAATGTCGTCTCTATTGTTAAGATATTATAAAACCTTTTACATTTAAATTCGCGATTCCAGTGTATAGCTCATATGCCCAGCGTTACATTAATGTCAGTCAGATTTTTACCGTAAACAATTTTCGACGTTCACAATATCATTATAATTTAAATATTGTTTCAAGTTTATTGCGTATTTTGATTTTATCTGCACTGAAGAGACATAAGTTGTCGAAATGCGCATATGCAGAAAATAAATTCACAGTTACTTCGGTATTTAGTTATTCAAAAGTATTTGTTGATTTAACTGTTAAATGTTGATTTGTCTTTATATTTTGTTAGTAAATTGTGTCTTTATTATCCTTAAAGGTCCTATTTCCAACTCAGAAATTGTCATCTATCTATGTTCGATTTTACCATTTTACATTAATTTATCTCCCTTGTACTTTAGATATCTAAGTATGAAAAGTATTCTCTATTGTCGTATGATGACATTATAACATTTCTTCTTGAAAAAATTGGTATTTGACAACTTAAAATGCATTTGTTACAAAACAAGCTACTTGGCAATAATTTTGAAAAAAAGCAAATGACAGTCTTCAGTTTTGGCACCGATATTTGATTTTCTTTGGATAGCTTATGCAACAAAAAAACATTTGCGTATTCATAGCATTGCTTTTATGATTGTTTTGATCACATGCTTAGCCCAAAAAACAACAATTTTTAAAAAAAAATTACTACACACTTAAAAATATCTATTTTGGCGATTATTCTAAAAACGATGCACATGACGCCATTTTTGTTACCAAATGTCTATATCTAGTTGTTGCATTTGACAAAGTAATCTTTATTTCAAAGCATTACAAAGCTTTCAGTGACTTTTTATTAAATTTTGAACGATTATTTTTCATTTACTTTGACTCGGTCCAACTTGGAGTTCTACAAGGTTCCGCTTTTGACCCCAAATTTCGTACAGTTTGCACCAGTTTTCAATGTTTACGACATAACCGTCTATTAGCTAACATTTTAACCTTTCATATGAGCAAATAAAATTCCATGAGGCTTTTAGGTCATTTAAAATTTATAAAATGAGGTCTTCGCCGCTTGCCTAATTTGTGTGGAATTTTTGGAAAACATGCACTAATTCTTCGCCTTTCATGTCAACAATGGCCATTTCTTTACCTTTGATTCAGGGGGTTGAACATTTTAAAAACCATTTATCCGTCGAAATACTTGTCAGAATACCAGTTAACTCGACGTGCTAATTTTCTCGAGCTTGCTTTGTTGATTTACAAGAACACTGCAAAAAGGCTGTAGGCTGTAAAAAGCGGCATAGAAATATACAACCGCTGTAATGTGCACGATGTAAAATCCCATTTTTGCATATGTTTTTGAACATTTTACTAAAATATGGTAGATGCATTTATTCAAAACATTATTTACGTTAAAAGTAAGGGGACGATCATTTCACATTTAATTTTTAAAATAAATAAGTTAATTTTGATTTGCAGAATACATTTTTTGTTGCTAATGCAAATAAATAATTCGATGTGACATTTGGGGAAAACAAAATATTTGTCCGAGATTTTTGTGAAAATAAATAAATTTTCTGGGTAAAATCGCCTAAGCCCTCCCCTGAAAATCAAATAGTCATTCCCTAAATACAAAAGATTTATTGAATTGTCATTAAAAGGGTGTACTGTCTGTTTTACACCTTGTTTGTCTGCCAGGTGACACATGATTTGAATACACAACTAAGTCATTCTGGATGCCGACCGTTAATTAATGTTTGTTTCTGTTAAATAATTCACAAAATTTTTAAGGTATTGGAGAAGCTATCATACGTTGTCTTTGTTAACTTTCATTGTTTATGTAAAAAAAATAATAAAATGAAACAAAATAAAATGAATACATAAATAGACAATCTAAATGTTACAAAATCAAGGGCACAATAGTTTCTAGTGGAAGACGCTCTTCGTGAAAACCTACTAATAAAACATTACTAAATTGACAGATTTTAATTTAATTTTGTGGTCTGTAATCGGTCTAAAATACAGAATGCAACGACGATTTGGTTATCGATACGATTTTCATCTTATTTAGAAGTCCTATCCTCCCACCAAAGCTTGACGGACGGATGGACAGACAGAGTGATTCCTATTTACCTTCAAAACGTCTTTTGCGGGGGAATTATGATTATTCTATTTACTAAGAAAAGGAAAAACTTGCCAGTCGCCTAATATTTTTTTTATCAAGATGCTCACTTTCAAATAGCGATTATCCTTGTGACTAACGGTTTTATCTGGCGATTTAGACATCTTTTGTTCGGTATTTTATATTGTATTTTGACCAAGAAATATCTTTTGGTTAAATAAGTTACTAAGTTCAAATAAATCAAATGCAGAGCTTAGTTATATATGACTTAACCACTACTTTTACTATGACGTGAAAAGGAACCAGTTATTGTTATGTTGTAATTTTTTGCCAGAGTATGAAATATTTCGAAAAAACAATCAACATGTAGATGAAGATGATGTCATAACAAGAGCTATATTAAAACGACCAATTTTAGACACTTATGGAAATATTTCTACATATGAACTTCATAAAAAAGAACTGAAACTAGCAGGCTGTCCAGCCCATTTTCAAAAAAAGGGTTAATTTATGGGTAAAAAGAAAGATTTTGGCGCTTTCAAGGATAAATTTGGGATTAAACTGAGAATTTAGAAAATATAAAAGACTTACCTAGCCATGGTCCAAAACAAATTAACTCAAATATATAATAGCAAAAGAGTAGCAATATCAAGGGTTCCTTTGTCTCAGTTATTATCGACTTATACCTGAAAAAGAATGATTATTTCATTTATATGTACTTACTCACATATGAATATTGAGGTGTTTTATCTTAAAGTAAATTTAAAGCAGCTATTTCTATGTTACATATTAGATGACTATCTAATAACTAATCGACCTCCTGTTCTCTCACCCTAGCAAAAACATTTCCTCATCATTATTTTCTATTTATTTATTTAAACAATATACAATAAAAATTTTGAACAATAGAGTTTTGAAATAAAGGGATTTATTTACTCATAAACATCGTTACATGCGAAGCTTTGGTCATCTATGCTAGTAATACATTGGCTAGCATTTACTTTCTCAATATCGCAACTCCTGTAAAAAAATTACAATGTCCAATAATTCAAGAAACATCCAATATTTAAAACCAGAGGCTCCCAGGAGCCTGTATCGCTCACCTGGCTTTCAGCTCTCAATTGCCTTAATCAAGGAAACACTGTAAGTTGATCTTCAGTTTCTAAAACTTTTGTAGCTCGAACACCTCCAATATCTTGAACTGTTTTTAAAGTCTGATCATGTTTTACTATATTTCTTTGTTGGGCTTTTTTTTTTTACCAAAAACGCTCTTGCTAAGGACCACTTTCGACACCAGTTTTGAAGTGGAGACATCATTTTGTAAATGGCAGTCAACAAACAATTTTCAACATCGGTTTTGAAATCGGACAATGTTTTTCCGCCTGTTTTGGCTGCCATTTTAAAAATGGCGGTCAACAAAAAAGTGTGAACATCAGTTTTGAAGTTGCGACATCAAGACCTATTTGGAAACCAAATGTCATTGAAATCAGACAATGTTGAATTTTCCCGCCTTTTTTGGCGGCCATTTTGAAAATGGCGGTCAACGAACAATTTTCAACACCTGTTTTGAAGTCGCAACATCAATAGCTATTTGGAAACCAAATTTCATTGAAATCGGACAATGTTGAATTTTCC